>PVIU01012348.1:0-60528 GCA_004026605.1 Ondatra zibethicus | reverse complement strand
GCCGGGAGGGATGGGGGTGGGCCTTGGACTTCCAACAGGGCAGGGCACCATGCCCTCTTTCAAGGAAGAAGGGGGAGGGAGGAGGGGTGGGGAGGTAGTGGGAGGGGACTGGGAGAAGGGGAAGAAAGGTAAAAATTTTATTTCTTTAATTATGTTTTTGAATGGAAAAAATAAAACAAAACAATGTATGGAAAAAAAAGAAAAAAAAGAAAAAATAAATCTATGGATGATATAATCCCTATCAAAATTTCATTGATATCCTCTAGGTAAATAACAGATTGTTATTAAAAGATTTCAGCTAGAATAAGCATTTAAGAATTGCTTTTAGGGGCTGGAGAGATGGCTCAGTGGTTAAGAGCACTGCTGCTCTTCCAGAGGTCCTGAGTTCGATTCCCAGCAACCACATGGTGGCTCACAACCATCTTTAATGAAATCTGGTGCCCTCTTCTGGCTTGTGGGCATACATGGAGGCAGAATGTTGTATACATAATAAATCTTAAAAAAAAAGAATTGCTTTTATAGTCATATGTTATGACTGTTAGCCTGGTGTTTTGTGGGACTCCTAACAGTGGGAGTGGGTGTATCTCTGAATCTTTTGTCTGCTGTTGGGACTCTGTTCCTCCTATTGGGTTGCCTTGTCCAGCTGAATATGAGGGTTTTTGTCTTTCTTGTATTTTGTTTTGTCTTGTTTGGGTAATATCTCTTGGAGGACTGTTTTTTTTTTTTCCTGCAGAGGAAATGGAGGAGAAGTGGATATGAGGGAGAGAAGAGGGGGAGGTAGCTGAGAGGAATGGAGGAAGAGAAAATTGTGCTCAGAATATTTTGCATATGAAAAGAATCTATTTAAAACAAATAAGTAAATAGAATTATTTTTAATTTGTTGATTCTTTTAAATGTAAGAAAATATTTCAAGTTACTATAAATGAAATTACATGAACTTTTTTTGTTTTTTTATAAATGTAATAGTCTCAATAAAAATTTTAGAGCACGAAATTTAAAAAAATTAAAAAAAAAAAAGAGTTGCAGTGGTCATGGTGTAGAAACCCCAAATAAGACAGAGACTATCCTCATGTAGTTCATTGTCAGTAAATATTTATAGCAGTGCTGGCTCATTTGCTGCTGATTAGAACATTGTGTGTGCCCTTCGTGTACCTCAGCTTTCTCCTGTCCTAAACTGGAGCCATGCACTAGAGTTGAATGATTGTTCTTTGCAAGTCAGAGAAGCATTATTAGGAGTCCAGAATTCTTATCAGACTGATGCTCTTTTCTACTTACTCCAAAAATAACTTTTTTCTTCTCATTTATTTTTTAAGTTTTTAAAATTAAGATTTGAAAAAAATATGTATGTGCATTTGCTCAGAGAGGCCATGGGTGTTAGCTGCCTTGGAGCTGGAGATATGGGCAGTTGTGAGCCCCCTTACTGGGGTGTTGGGGCTACACTGAGATCCTCTGTAAGAGCAGTATGCCCTCTTAAATACAGAGTTATCATTCCAAACCTAGCTTTTGTTTTGAATTCAGACTTCAGAAACTTTAATCATGAGATTTCAGTAGGGCAGTTTTTAAAATCAAAATGTGATTTTGTTTTCTAATATTTTCAGACACTGTCAGATTTTGTGGGAAGTCATATATCTTGAGTGTAGACCAGTATAGCTCTGATTTTATTAGATGTAATCAACACCTATCTCTGGTTTAAAAAAAAAGTTGTAAAAAAAATTATAATTGGTTAATGCTTAACAGCTTTTCTTTACCTAGCTAATCAGTGTAAATTTCTCTTTCATTTTCCTTTAATTTCACTGATGAATGAAATTGCTTGGAAAGCTAGCAGATTTCTTTTTTTTTTTTTTGCTTTTAAATTTGTCATTCTACTAAAGCTTTGAGTTAAAGGATGTTTTCATGGTCAGGTTAAAATTGAATTCATTTTATTTGCTGTGTGATACTGTGAAGGTGTAGGTAAAATATTTTTTCTGTATTCCTATAGAGATCACCTAAACTCTTCCTGTGTGTAGATCTCGATCGTCATTACTGACTTTTCAGATCACTTTCCGCATGTTCTTGCACGTGCAGCCCAGGAGGAGCTGCTTGGCAGCCCATGAGTCTGCAGTGCTCTCTTCCACAGCACTCTCCCCAGACAACCCTATTCTGTCATTTGCTTTAGAGTCATCCATTCTGTTTGTGGAATTCTGCTATGTGATCCACAAACTCCTGGTTCCTTTCTGTCACACTTGGGAACCAGCGGCTCTCCTTCTGCGGAAACCTTCCCTTGTAGATGCACATGCTTAAGCTCACGGAGGTATCTTCATTGTGCAGTTCTCCTCAGCTCCGCCCTCAAAAGCTCCTGAGCTTCCTGCCCTGGGTGCTAGTACACTTGCTCCTACATGGGCTCTTGTACCTTTCTTTCCCTGAACCCTATGATAAGGATTTTATTGCTGCAGGAATTCCAATAGCCAGTAGCCTTTAAGTTACCCGCCCACTTGGGTGTGGCCTCTTATACTATCTATGCCGATGTAAAGCACGCGTATGTCCGGCCTCTCTTATAGCTGTGGGATTTGGTTGCTGTTCCTCGTTCTAGCAGAGGACTATAATCTGTGAGTCTACCCCTAAATAAATAACCCTCTGTTATACTTAATTCTGAGCTAGTGTGGGATTTCTTTTAAGTGTCCGTCTTCATCTGTCTCCCATCATGGGGAGACTCCACACCTACCAGATGGACTGGCTTAAAGGCCTAACCCGTCCACAGCCTAGAAAGTCTCCCACCCCTGCCCGCCTGGCTTGCTTTTACCTAAGAGGTTTTTTTTTGTAAAATTCCCGCCACAGCGGAGCTAACTGCGTGGGGCTACTTTGAAATTTCCCAAGTTCATGCACATTCCCTCCCCCACTGCGGCGTTCTCTGCCACATGGCTGTTGCTTACTGGCTAAAGTTCCAGCATCTGTCTCCAGCGGGGCTACATGGCTTCTCTTTCACTCTTTTCTCCCAGCATTTAGTTTAGTTTTCTACCCTCAACAGGCCAAGGCAGTTACTTTATTAACCAATGATATTCACAGCATACAGAGGGGAATCCCACATCATTTTATGACCCCCTAACATGTCTTCCTTTGGTCCAACTTTTGTTAACTTTTTTGGAAGTCTTTATCTATGGGAAGAGCCTCTCAACCTTCAGCTGCTCCCCTCCTAGAACCACCTTCCCCTGCCATCAGCTGCTCCCCTCTTAGAACCACCATCCCCTGCCATCAGCTGCTCCCCTCTTAGAACCACCATCCCCTGCCATCAGCTGCTCCCCTCTTAGAACCACCATCCCCTGCCATCAGCTGCTCCCCTCTTAGAACCACCATCCCCTGCCATCAGCTGCTCCCCTCTTAGAACCTCCATCCCCTGCCATCAGCTGCTCCCCTCCTAGAACCACCTTCCCCTGCCATCAGCTGCTCCCCTCTTAGAACCACCATCCCCTGCCATCATCTCTGCCCCTCCAGTGCCTTTTTCTTACCCTCCTAACTGAGTGCTCTTGGGGTAAAAGGGTCAGTCAACCTTCACAGAAACTCATTGTCCTCCTGGAGATTCATTCTTCCCTCCCACATTCCTACTGGGCACCTTTCCTCCTGATTCAACTGTTTTATTCATCTTCCTTCCAGATGCCCTGGCTACACTTGTAGCCATACATCAACCCAAGAGGGAAATTATTTCAATGAAAGATATTTGTGCTAACAAACTATGGGTAGTTGACCCAAATATTTAAATCTCCTCAGGTTTCTCATAATGGAGAAGGGAAGGCTAATGCTCAGTGCCTGCAAGGGGAGGGACTTGCCTCAGAGCAGAAGACTTCACACAGATAAGATGCAAAACAGATTAGAGCTGAGACAGTGATGGGTCGGGGGGGGGGGGGGGGGGAGGAGAGGGCCTTTAACCAAGCCTCTGGCACTGTGTTTGCGGTTAAACCCCATGTGAGTACCCTGAATATGGACTTGAGGGTGCCTCTAGCTCGCTGTTCTTCCAGTGTGGCCACAGTGATAAATCTCCTTTTTCTGTTTTATTCTGCTGTTGTCTCTCTAATTGGCATTTTGGGCTGGCCAAGCCTATTGTGTTGAAACTATCAAAGCCCAGACTTTGGCCCTAAAACCTTTAGTAATACATTTTAATTTTATTGTGATTACCAAATGAGTGTATAACTAAGTAACTTGGATGGCTCTTCTCTTGTTTCCCCCATTGAAACTGTTTCTCCCTTCCCTTTTCTTCCTTCCCCCATCCCTCCATTCCTCCTGTCTTTTCCCGGCTTTCTTTTCATAGCATTATGTAGCATCGTTTCTTTTGTCCTCTCCGTGGCACTCTGGCTTCATACTCACCAACATCCATTCCTCTGCCTCTTGTGATTGCTGTGCCATAGACTTCATGATGTTTAGTGTAATGACACTGAGCGCTCACTGCTTCCCGCTCTCAAGACCTAATCTCCAACCTCAGAACCCTGTTTGCCACACTGAAAGTATTGTTCCTTCAGACAGTCATCTGCCCCAAGATTCCTATGGAATCTGCCTTCCTTTCCTCTAGAGCAGTGGTTCTTAGCCTTCCTAATGTTCGACCCTTTAATATAGTTCCTCATGGTGTGGCTATCTCCACATAAAATTATTTCATTGCTATTTCTTAACTGTAATTTTGCTACTGTAATGTAAATAACTGATAGGCAGATAGTCTTAGGTGACCCCTGTGAAAGAAAGGGTCATTTGACTCCAAAGGGTTTGAGACCCACAGATTGAGAAACACTGCTCTGAACAGTTTGTATTGTGCTCCATCCTCTTTAAGACTCTGCTTTGACCCCACTCCCCTCCTCTTGTCCCATGTCATGTTTTCCATGTACTCTCTAGGGCCCTGAGACTCTGGTCAGGATCACCAGTGTTGCTCGGTGTTGGTAAGCTCAGGGAGAGCTGACCTTGCTCCACAGGGCTCCATCCTCATTCTTGTATCCTTGCTGAACCTAGGCTTTTTCTTACTTCTATAATCTTTTCTACTTTGCTGCCTTTTCTGGCTTGGATCTAACCAACTTCCAAATGTTAACGTTCCTCGTAGCTTGGTGCTGGGTCCTTTTTGTGCCACATTTCCATGGCTTTAAAAACCATCTATATGCTAATAGCCCCCAAATTTATATCTTCAACCTAGCTCTCTCCTCAGTGGTCATGTCTCATTTATCCAAATTACTTACTTGACAACTCCATGTGGATGTTTCTCAAACATTTGAAACTTAATATATACAAAACTAAACTCTTGCATTTTCCCATGGAAACCTATTTCTCTACAAATCTTCTCAATATCAGTAAGTGACACTCCATTTTGAACAATTCCTGAAATAGAAAAAAGGATTTATTTTTTAATCTGCCCCCTCCCTGGGTGCACACACGGTCTGACCACACAGAATTGCCTAATTTCAGAAGGCATCTTCCATTTTCTGCATTTGTGCAATAACCCATTGTCTGACACTGGTTGTCTTTCTTGTCACCTGTAATATGAGGGTCAAAACAATATTATTAAATCGTTAACTAGTCCTTACAATTTCATACTAAAACACCATATTACCCATGTTGTTCTTGGCACTTTAACTCATTCTGTGTCTAGGAGGATCATGCCTAGCCTGGCCTTACTCCCCCTCTCTGACCAGACCACCACCTGGAGGTCAGTTTTGCAGCAGAGTGAGCTTGGATCTTTGCTCATACCATTCTCCTTGTTTGGCTTGTACTTTTCTCTTGCCTGTCATGGCTGGACTCTTCTATTCAGCTGTTTGTTTAAATCTCACCTTCAATCTAGTTCTCTAATCACTTTATCTGCTGGATACCGATAAAACATTGTGTGCTATTTTCTCCCTAGCACTTCCCATGCCTAATTATCCCTTTGTGTTTGCTTCTGTATTGCTTTCCTTCCATCACACCTGAGTTCCATCACTGCAGACCCACCACTGAGAACAAAATAGCACTGATAATTACTAAATGAATGTGTAACTTGATTTGTCAATCTCCACAGACAATGAAATAATCAAGGATTACAGAAGAAAAGATAGATGAAACTCATCTGGATGTGAATAGTGACTCGCCCAGAACTTCCCCACAGAATTTTTCTGCCCTCAGTAAAAAGCCTGTCATCTCCTGTGTGCCTTTTACGTAGGTGTCTTCACTTTATGATAGCTCAGTTGTGTACATCTCATCCTATGGTCATATTTCAAAATCACATGCATAGAAAATTAAAAAGGATAGGGGGAGAGTGCCAAGAATTCCTTGCCCTGTTTCCTGCAGTGAGTCTTTATTTTTATAATCGGAAGGACTGATAATAGTTTTTTAACAGTAGTTGAATTGTCTGAATAGATGTGTATTTATAATGTGTATTTATAAGAATATAGTTACTTTCTTTTTAATGTTTTGATAAATCTCTTTAAGTTTTGTTTAGCTTACTATAGGCTGGAGGTTGGGTATAGATTTCAGACATTTGTTTGATCCCCACTGAATCTTCACATTTATGTTGTGTGTATGACAGGGAGGGGCAGGGTCTTGCTATGTAATTCTGACTGGTCAAGAGTTGAGGATCCTCCTGAACCTTAGTCTCCAGTGCACTTGAATTGCAGGTAAGCAGCACAAAGCCTAGATTCAACAGTGTTTCTTTCTTGTTGAAAGTGTGCATACTCCTGCAGTTTGTATTTTCAGGTTCATATTCATTTTTTTATTAGATTAGCTGACAATTAATAAAATCTTATTTCAGTATGTGTCCCCTGGATGTTGTTAAAAGATAGCAATGATTTCTAATTAATGGCTTTTATAAAAGCACCAAATTACTAAATAGTTAGGGTAAATGACAGGATAGCTCTGAAACTATATATGTGTGAAATTTGCCATCACTCTTGAGTCTATGTAAGATCCCTCCTATTTTGGCCCTAAGAATCTGGCATCATACTTGCTTTCATGTGGCATACCTTAGTTGTAGTCTCAGAGTTGATATGTGAGGGTTAGTAAGGTGAGAGCAGGTCCCAGCTGACCTCCTGTTGCTGCCTGATGTCTGGAGTCATTCATCATATGCTGTGACATTGGCTGCTTGACGTCACAACGTGATATACAGGACCGTGTTTCTAGCCTTTAGAAGCATTCTGAAGCACACCTCTTAATGTGTCCTTGTAAGAAGTTGTATATAATCTGAACTGTTTAAATATCCACAGAGGCTTAGACTTCACACTTAACATATACTTAGATATTAATAAGATAGATTCTAGAACCAAGTCCCCTGTAATGGGACCTAAAGAAGCAATGTTTAGTTTCACGAGGGAATTTAAATAGTTCTTTAGGGCAGTTTTGCTATACAAAAGAGTTCCACACTAGCCCAGGATGGAGTATAACACAGGTTTATTTATTAGGGGTGAACTCACAGAAAGAGTAGTGATTCACACTTCTCTGCATGTGCTAGGAACTGGAAATGAATCTAGCAGTCAAGGGGCCCACACACGCTTTACATCTTCCTTTAGTAAGTCTTTTTTTATTTTTACTTATTTATTTATTATATATACAACATTCCTTCCATGTAGGCTTGCATGCCAGAAGAGGGCACCAGCTCTCATTATAGATGGCTGTGAGCCACCATGTGGTTGCTGGGAATTGAACTCAGGACCTCTGGAAGAACAGTCAGTGTTCTTAACCTCTGAGCCATCTCTCCAGCCCCTACGTCTTCCTTTATAGTACATGAGACCACTCCCAAAGTGGGCCAGTATCTTAAAGGCTATTGGCTGAAGGAGTCCTGAGAGCACCTTCCACTTTTGCCTAAATAAGAGAGTTCTAAGCCTAATACAAAATTATATACAAGAACAAATATCAAGTATAAAAATTAGAATTATAACCAGCATGAACATCAAGTAAGAAACATCTGCTAAGTGTTTTAATAGTTATCATATTTTAAGGAGTCTAAGTCTTATATTAGAAATGGCTTGGCTAAGTTATGAGAGGAAAGTACCTATGACTATCTAGTCTTCAACCCCATCAAAGACCTGAGAAGGGAAATAATAATACTCGAGTAAACAGGAAGTACAATCAAGCAACTTCCAAATGGTGCAAGAAATAACAGAGACAACCTGGGCAATCACCCAAAGTCTCATTTGTAATGTTCAGGCAACCAACTTTGGCTAAGGCCTAGGGCAACTGACAGACCATTTTTAGAGTCAGGAAAATTTTAAAAACTGTCTTACCCTGTCTTGGCAAGGTTTGGCAGTCTTTTCGTTTGTATCCTACTTGTCCAGTCTGGACACTATGCATTTTGTCAGTGGTCGAGGCATGGGCAGTTCTTTGCCCAAAGGCCAGTTTTGCCAAGAAGAAAACAAGCTCCAAGTGGAGTGTCTTCAGTGCTCAACATTCTTTCCAGAATAGATCGGTGCTGTCAGGAGCAATCATGTCTCGTGTCAACAGAACCCTAAGTTATTTAAATTACATATTCTGCAGTTCTTTGAAGTGGTTGAAGATTAGCTGTCTAAGTGGAATACAATCACTTTGTATCTAAAAAGTCTGATGAGTCTAACTATATGACAAACATGGATGACTACTGACCTGTAATTCTTAATACCTATATAGCTTAAAGACTAAGGCTTCATATTAAAATATTAAATGATCTTTAAACAAATATGCAGCAGATGAGTACAATGACCTCAAAATGTAAGTATCTTGATCAGAGGTAGAAATATATAGTGCAATATGATAAATATATCCTAAAATTGCATCAATATACAAAATATCTTAAGCAGAAGTAGAAATATGCATGCATACAATATGACAAAATGACTTTACATAGGTACACAAATATTATAAACGTAAATAGGAGCATATTCAATATTACAAATATAATTTGAATTTGTATCAATATAAAAGAATCTATACCAATGTAAATTGTCTATAAATAATAGCTCACAAGTATTTTTACTATTATTCATTATTATTATTAGTGTAAATAAGCTCACACTAATCTACATATTATCCCATCCAATCCCCCTCTTTTTTTTTTTTTAAAGAGATTCCTGGGCCTACTTAATTTTCACATCCAACCCTCTACCACTTATAACCAACCTCTAATAGAGGTCCCTAACCCTGAGGACAAACCTTGTTGGGAAAGGGGACATTGTTTTCTAGAATTACTTCCCACTGTCATGGGGTAATATTATTTATATAGGATCCTGTGAAAACTAAAATGATGGTTAAGTTTTAAGATTACTGTCTGGTACAATTGCAGATAGTTTCTGAGTAGGTGCTTGGGTTTTTTTTTTTTTTTTTTTTTTTTTGAGGTTCTTATTTGAAGTTCTGGCCAGAACATTATAAGAAGCTGTGCCATCTTAGCTAACCAATTTGGAATTATCTTGAGCAATTTGTCACCCAAAACTGATCTTAAAGTAGCGCTATCAGCATTATGACGTCATAGCAATTGGTTGGCACCGTTGTTGTGGGGCCTGTCTTCTTCCTGGAAACTTCAAAGAATACTGCAGGAACATTTACTGTTCATTGTGGAAAACTTAAATATTATTCATATAGGCATATATTTAACGAAAGGAACCATAGAGACAAAAATAGGTATGGTGAGAAATAAAATTTTTCCTAATTTTGTTTCTGTCCCATACCAGGTGACTCCTGATATGAGACAGAAACTCTGAATTTTTCTTTTAACAACATACTTGGATTTGGAGAAGGATAGCCATTGTCCAACTTCAAAGCAAGCTTTGAGTTTTAAGTGAGCCACGACTATCATTATACTTAAAATTAGGGAGATATATATGTTTAGGTAGTGAAATTTTACCCTGCAGAGGATATGGGTACTATAGGTCAGAATTCTCTTAGCTTGGTGATTTTGTTTAGATAACTATCTTTTTTTTTTTTTTTAAAAAAAGGCATTTAGATATCCAAGGTCTCGACTTTTTGAAGATGATTATTTTTCCGCAAAGAAGTCCCAACCTTTATGAGGTGTTCTTACCATCTATAGGATTATCACCTCTGCGGATGAGCTGTTATTTTTCTTTCTCAAGAGGTCTCTCTTTTTTTTTTTTTTCCATACATTGTTTTGTTTTATTTTTTCCATTCAAGAACATAATTAAAGATAAAAAAAAATTTTTTCCTTTCTTCCCCTTCTCCCGGTCCCCTCCCACTACCCCCCACCCCTCCTCCCCTAGGAGGTCTCTCTTTTTTTCAACCGAATCTTTATTAATTTTGATGGTATCCATAGTTTTTCTTCTCCTGTAGAAACAGAAGTGAATCCCCTTTCCCAATATAGCACATTTTCTGGTTTCCATTCTGGTTTAATTCAGAAGTTTTTTTTCTATTATCCAATGTCTTTCAGCTGCCGTTGTTTCTTTCCCATTAGCATAAAATTTTAGGTTAATAAAGCATTATGCAATCTATTTCCTGGGTATCTTTTATCTTTTTTCTTTGTTTAATATATCCTTTATAGTTTTATTTGATCTTTCTATAGCTGCCTGACCTATAGGATTGTTTGGTATACCTGTAATATGTTTCCTATTATAATAAGCATAAAACTGTTTCATTTTCTTAGAGACATATGCTGGCCATTGTCTATCTTTATTTGTGCAGGTATACCCATGGTGGCCATAAGTTCTAGTAAAAGTATGATTACTGAATCAGCCTTTTCCAAACTCAAAGCAGTTGCCCATTGAAAACCTGAATAGGTGTCAATGGTATGGTGTACATATTTTAATTTTCCAAATTCTATAAAGTGGAACATACCCATCTGCCAGATTTTATTTTTTTAAAAACCTTTGGATTACTTCCTGCACATAGAGGTATTTGGTTATATAAAGAACAAGTAGGAGATCTCCTTAGCTTGTTGCCATTTAATAGTAAACTCCTTTTTTTTTAAACCTTTGCTACTGACATGTTTTTTTAATGAAATTTTGAGACCTTTAGCACATTTTCTATCAATAATCAATTTCTGCATTACCTTGTACTAAAGGATCTGGCAGATCCGTATGGGATTGGATGTGTGTTATGTATATGGGACAAAGCCTATTCCTGATTATGTCTTGAACCTGAATAAATAATGAAGTCAATTCTTTATCATCTGGTATAAATTTAGTGGTTTCAGTCTTTAGTAAAAGACTGAAAAGGATGACACTGTTACTCTAGCCCCTCATCCTTCAGTCCCCCAGTCGGGATTCTACTGATGATTTCTCCAGGTTTTTTTTATTCCTCACCAGAGTTTGCCTGACACATTTTAGGTGTTGATTTCCCTCTCTAAGCCAACTCTTCCTTCCTATTTGGTTCTCCATTAGCAGAACACTTAAAAACAAATCCTGTGCTAGCTCCTGGTGCTACACAGTCCAACCAAGGCAGGTTCATTCTACAGAAAGATTGATCTTAGTGTAGTGATGTATTGTAAAGCCTTTGACTCCATATTATTCATAGTTCTTTTTTAGGATTTATTTATTTATTATGTGTAGCGTTCTGTCTGCATGCATGCCTGCAGGCCAGAAGAAGATACCAAATCTTATTATAGAAGACTGTGAGCTATCATGTGGGTGCTAGGAATTGAAGTCAGGTACTCTGTAAGAGCAGCCAGTACTCTTAACTTCTGGGCCATCTCTCCAGCTCTAGACATTGCTCTTATTCTGTACTTTATATTACCTTGTTCTCCTGAGTAACCTTAACTACCTACCTTCTTGGTTTAGGTATTGCTAAGACCTAGCAAATAAAACATTATCTCCCCTCAAATGAGTGAAGCAAGTTTCATATTACCATCCTTCTTGTTCTTAGTAAAATAATATTATTCTTTCATAAAATAAATATACCATCAAATTGTTAGTTTTCTTCTACCTTTCCCCCTCAGGAGGAGGGCTTTGGTTTTATTCATCTTTGCAAGTGTGTAGAAACTAATGGTTAATAATCAAGATTAGTTAAATAAACTGAAAGCAATATAAGCATCTCAGTTTGTCCAAAGACATTATGTTTGAAGTACTATAAACAAAGTTTTATAATATTAGAGAAATCACCAGTAGCAAAAAAGTCTGTTATTTATTTTTTCCAAAAAAGACTCAATGAAAACCTGTTGGGTCTATTGGAGTTGCTGACAGTAGATTTTAAATGAAAATGTTTTGCATCTTAAACTGGGAGAACAAGCATTCTTCCAAAGGAAATTGACAATAGCGTTAATGTGTCTTTGTGGGTTGTGTTGAAATAACTTGAATGTAAGAGCACTGGTCATGAAGTCAAGGATAGTTTGATCTCTTTTTTCTCTCTGTTAAGAACTAAATGTGACTTTGGGAAGGCCATTGAGGTCTCTGGATTTCATCTATCTCCTCTTTTATGTGGAAGAAGTCCTTCTTGCCTTGTTCAATTGCAGATCTTGTAAACAACAAATTAGTTGAGAACTTTACAAATCTTTGTGTAAGTAATGTGAAGAACTCTCTGGATAAACTCAGTGGTGACATGAGACAGTCTTAGTAATCCTTGCCTCACTAGCAAATGCTGCCAGGGCAGCTCTCCTGTCACATGGTGCATAGATTCCAGCAAAGAGGAGAGTGGGTTTGCAATGTTTCTGTTGTAGCTTCTTTTGTACTTTTGGCTTATTGTATTTCTCTGAATCAGATAGTGAAATGTAGTAAGAGGCACACGGGCTACATCCTTCTGCCTGGCTGTGCCAATTGTAGTAAGGAGGAGAGGGCTGTATTCCCGGCACCCGGCTACCTTATACCCGAAATAATTACACAGAAACTGTATTCATTGAAATACTGCCTGACCCATAAGTTCTAGCCTCTTCTTGGCTAACTCTCACATCTTAAACTAACCCATATCTAGTAATCTGTGTATCACCACGGCGTCATGGCTTACTGGGAAGATTCTAACCTACGTCCGTCTCAGGCCGGAGAAACATGGCGTCTGTCACACTGCCTTCTCTCCCCCAGCATTCCGTTTTATGTACTACATCCACCTAAGGGTTGACCTATTAAAAGGCCAAGGCAGTCTCTTTATTTAACCAATGAAAGCAACAGAAATACTGAAGGACCTCCTACAGTGAAATACTTTGATGATGTATACCAAGCTCACCAAACCTAAAATTTCCTGAGTAAACTCCAGTGTCAATTGCTTTGATTGGCGTATACTTTGCATTTGCCATGTTGAGAATCAGTAGCCCTGAGCAATGTTGCAATAGTAAGCTCCTTGGTAGAGGCAAATGGGAACTGTTTCATCATTAGCTCAAATAAATGAAGGACTGGCAAAACTTTCAGAAGATGCCAATTATTGCATGTGCCAATGGTGTTAGGATCGGGGTAAGCAATGGCTTCCTCATCAGTGCTTTAATGAGCAGATTTTAATCTGGTATATTTGATACATTTAAATTAGACACTTATGTGCTTCTGTTCAATTAAAGGTACATCACTTTAATGTAAGTAATAGTGTGTTTTAAATGATCTGTTTTCCCATGGTCTAATCTTATGCCCAAAACTGGATATGTTTTTATGTGGTATAGCTGTAGGTTTCAATTTAACTTTTTAAACTCTCTATTATTTGAATTATGTTCACTAAATAGCCCTTGTAACTTATGTGCCATGAAAGTTATTTATACTGATGGATGGACAATATAGTGGCTCTTAAATTCTGTTTAAACTTGTAACCTTTAATAACAGCTCTGAACTCGCTCATCTGTTATATATCCTCAGTCTTTCAGTCTTCAAGCCCCATATTCATTTGCTAATTGCCCACATCTGTTGTTTCTCCCATTACTGGTTCTGAGAAGAAAATTTTAGAGTCTTCTTCACTATTCATGTTTCCTCTGGCAGGTTATACTTATTAAGCTTGTCTCAAAAGTTGAGGGGAACAAAGGGACACAATATGTGATTAATTCAAAGTTAATTATTTCAGTGTCACCTGACATTAATTACCTTTAAGTAATAGATGTATTATGTAAGGGTTTTTCTCTGTATTACAATACCATGAACGTAATTATAACCTACATTGTTTTCTTCATGTATAAGAAGGTTAATATGAACCCTACATTAAACACAGTTAAAATTGGGCTAACTATGGGAAAGGAGTAAATCAACAATTTCACGGCTGCCTTGGAAAGTGACTTATTTTCTTGCCTTTTCTGGAAAACAGAGCAAACTCTGTTGCCAGCCGTTCATAGCTACATGACAAGCATCTCAACTTTATCACAGGCCCGGCACCGCAATCCAGGGTTCATCCAGACTGTAAGGTGGATCTGACCTAAGTTGGCAAACCATTTGCACATAAATAAAAAGCAAATACAAGAGAAGGGAAATAAATGGCAACAAAGTCCCTGAAGTGCTGAAGTCTATAAAGCTCTGCCTCTGGGTGCGAGTGTATCCATTCTGGCCAGGCTTCTCTATTCTCCGATATTGTGCAATGAAGATAAGTTCTGTTTTGGGACAAAGCCTTCCTGTAGTCTCAGGCAGTTTCAAATGTCTCTTTCTGTCTCCTGTTCCTTAGTATCAAGGTCAGGCTTGTGCCACCATGCCTAGTTCATCAAGATACATTCTATTGTCAATGAGGTAATATATTCATCCTTTCCTTCCTCATTCAAATAACTTAGACTCACAGTTTAGTTCTATATTCTTAGTGTTCCCAGGTTCTTAAAGGATGGGTGTTTATAACCCACTGTTGCTTGTGCAGTAGTGTGTGGGTGATTATATTCAGTGTGTAAGCAGTAGTATGAGATAATTATATTTGGTGCAGGTTCTTTTATGAGTGTCTGTTCTTTCAAGGTTATTAATCAACTATGTACCACCTATTTCATGTGCACCTAGTCTTTAAATATATATAAAATTATTTTTTTTCTTGTCAACATTTTTTTGATACATATGCTGGCATAGAAGTCACATGACATTCACAGAAAGTACAAATTTGGAAGGCAAACAAACACAAGTGGAAATACCAAACAACATGAAAACAAAAGGAAACTCTTTGTACAGTGCTTGTGCAGATAGAATGAACTAGGAAAGAGATGCCTAAACAAGCAAGCGGGAAGAGGTTGGGGTCTGGGCTTGAGATGAGAGGGAAGGGTATAAGCAGCTTCCCTGCTGTGCGGGTTGGGGACATTTTCTGTCCTGTGTGAGTATGCACTGAGCAAAGGCAATGAGAGGAGGCCGCCCAGGTAGTAGGGGTTAACCTTCCAGCAGAGCTAGGCTACCCTCATTTAAGGAGTTTATCACGTCACTCTGGGCACTGGGAGAAGGGATTAGGTGAGCCCGGGTTTGTCTCACGTTGAAGATGGGGAGGAGCAATGCCTTACAGGGCAGTACGCAAGCCTCGAACACACTGGTCTTCCTTGACACAAGAATGCCCACTTTATTGCGCTCCAGGGAAGCTTATATAGGGATCCTTAACTGATAGCCACGCCCCAGCTCTCGGGATCGCTCAGCTGCAGACCTCACTAGAACCCACTCCCCTGCCATCAAGGTCTCAGAGCAGCTGAGCACAGGTGTTTTGCTCAGTTCACTCCAGCAGGCAAAGGGTCTGAGGCAGGCAAAGCCCCCAGCACCCATGCATGTGCTAAAGGTACATGAGAAACTGTGTGGTGTCAGTGGTTCCTATTTCTGCACTGTGCCACACATGCCTGTCTTGACAGATGTTTGACACTGCTGCCCACGTACCACGGATGGCAAGCAGGACAGACATATGGATAGTGGTGTCCTCAACTTGTAGGGCTCTTTCCTCTCATTCTTAATTTTATGGAACTTATTACTGAGTCTTACTTTAGTGCTTTGTTCTTAAGTTTCTGGATAATTGGGCATATTTTAATTTTTGTGCAATATCTTATACATATAAGCAATGCCTAAAAATCAATAAAATGTGTTTATTTTTTGAATGGATTATTGGTCAGAGGAAACTGGATTCTTTTCAAGACTGTGTCTGCCTCTGTATGTTGTGGTTGTAACAAACATTAATGTTGTCCTAGAATATATGTAAATTGCTTACAGATTGTTTCTGAATAATAATTTTTAGGCAGAAAAATTATTATAGTAGTATTTCTGATGGTTTAGTGTTAACTTGCATCTTCAAAATCTGTCCTCTATAAAAATAGTTGTTGACTGTTTATTTGGAGAGTTTGTTAATCACCATTATATTTGTCATTGTTTCAGAATTCAGTTTTGGTACCCAACATTTTCTCCCACATGTGTGCTGACCTGGATTATCTTTGGGCATCGTAGAGCCCCCAGAATCTGGTCTACAGGCAATTAATTGTGATCCAAGAAGTCTGTATTTTTTGCCAATAAATCTTTTGTTTGATATAACTCTTCTACCAAATTCCCAGAAAATAACAGAAAAACAAAGAAATGCAAAAGAAATGAGCCCTGGGTTTAGGTGTTCTGAGATATGAGCCCTCTGCCCCCTGTAGTGTTCTCTGTGTTCCCTTTACAAAGGAACTGTAGGTATGGTGGTCAGGGGAGCGATGGCCAGGGTTGCTTAAGACTGACATTAGTTTTGATGTAGAAACATAGAAACAAATTGACATATCAGTGATACAGCAATTATGAATGATTGTCTGTCAGTTCCCCAAATACTAATTGATATATCTCCAAGTTACCAAGGAGAGATGCAAATTACAGGGTCTCAATTTTCCTGTGAGAAATAGTTTTCTCCAGAAATAAATATACAAATGTTAATTTCCAATGCCCTGCAAACCCATCTCGCTAATAAATAACCATCCTTCCAGATAGAAACACTCAATATAAATACATTCCGCAGCTCTAGCAAAAGCCACACTTTTAGTAATTGGTCATTGTGCTAATGTGTCCCTAGGTTTCCATTTTCTTGATCCTCCTGTTCTGAATTAAGTCAATCTGTCTCCATGTTTCTCCCATCCGCACAGTAATTGACCTGGCATACTGCCACGTGCAGCCCAAAGGGCCCTCGCTGGGGGAGGATGTCCCACCTCTCTGAATTGACATTTGAAAATTGCTGTCATGGTGCTGTTTATCAGTAGATAACACCCATCTTGCAGTGTATGTGTACGCTGAAACAACAGCTCTGACTTTTCAGTGTGATTGTTCCCCAGCAGAGCGAAGGCTGAAGATAGTCAAGGCTTTATCTGGCTGTGATGGTCTTTCCTGCCTTGGACTGGCTTCTTGGAATTCAATGTAGTCACAATTTTTTCTTTTCTTTTTTCTTTTATCTTACATCTTGAATGTGTGCTGATGACCTAGTGACATAGGCTCAGTTTTGCAAGATGACGTGAATGTGTTTGTATATATGCACGTATCCTAACTGCATGTTGTCACTAAAATCATAGGAAATTCACTTGTGGAAAGTAGGGTTGCTATTTTTATGTATCTATAAAAACAGCTACAGGGAGTCTAGAGACATATGCAAATTTATGCTATATATGTTCAATGTGGGACTTGGGTTTTGTATTATTTGGAAAAATAGAGAAATTTGGGTGATAAATCGCATGAGTGCTGTGCATTGGGGAAATTGTCCAGTTGAGTGAATAAGGGAAATACATTTTGTTGTAGTCAAAGTGAAGATGTGTTTGAGTCCAGTACTTTTGCCTGGCTGCTATTACAAAGAGTAGTATAAATTTTTAAACTATGTCAAAACGTAAATACACTGTCTGTTTCTAGTGATTTATTTTCTGTCAGTTGGGGGGGGGGTGGGCGTGTATGAGCCAGTGGCTTTGGATACAGAAAGAGACTCGATTAAAATGATGGCAATCATTTGTATATGAGTTGGAATTTACAAAGTCCTTCCCAAAGCCTTTCTCCCAGAGTTCTTACAGCAAATCTACATGGTGGATAGGGTGAGTATTCCCTCCCTTCACAGGCAAACACACAGCCTGGAAATTTAAACCGTCGCTTCGGCTCTTGTGAGGAGACTGAGGTTGGGGCCTTACCTGAGCCTCTAAGTTAGGCTCCCCATCTTCTCAGCCAGGCCGTGCGCTTCGTGACTTTATTTTCATAATCCTGTATTCTCTTTCTGCTGGCTGTGACTGGGGAGCTGTGGCTCTTTCTGTCTGACTAATTGGTCTTCCAGCTCTGACCTGGGGTCCACTCTCTATGGGATATTCTCACCCATGTAGTTCCCAAGCACAGTGCATGCAGACAACCCTTCTTTAACCCACTCCTTTTCCAAGTGAGCACACTTTGGTTGTCTCTATCCCGGTGTTTATGACACCATCCTGCAAATTTTAAAAAGCTCACACAATGAATGAAGATTAAAAATCATTACAATTGGAGATAGAGAGATGGCCATTGTTTAAGAGCGTGGGCTATTCTTCTAGCAGTCCTAGGTACAATTCTCAGCACCCACATGGCGGTTCACAACATTTATAACTGTAGCCCCATGGAATCCAATGCCCTCTTGTGTGTAGACATACATTCAGACAAAATGCCAATATACAGAAAATATATAACTACACAAATCTAAAAATAACTTTGTTATCCTTATATTTTTCATTGTAAGCATTCTGCTTGGAGTAGGCATGAGGGTACAGAGAAGGAAAGACAGCCATTTGGAATGCATGTTCATGCTGGTTTAGTTCCTTGCAAGTATAATATTAATAATATCTTAAATGTAATAAATGATTATAATGATCAAACAAGGTGTTTGATAATGTAATTCCCATACATTAATTTTCAACTATTTTATAATGAAACTGATGAGTATAAATATATATTTAAACTGAAGATAGCAATGTTACTTTCTTATAGGTTATTTTATTCCTTCTTGGTCCAAATCCTTTGCACAAAGCATGTCAAATCAGTCAATTATGCTTTGTTTTCTAAACAATGTCTTTATTATGTTATTTAACTGTAAACAGAGACTGAGGTTTCGTTTTATGTCCACCCAGACCCGAATAATCACACAAAAGCTATCTTAATTACAACACTCCTTGGCCCACGGCTCAGGCATAATCCTAGCTAAGTCTTAGATCTTAAATTAACCCATTTCTATGAATCTGTGTATCGCCATGAGGCTGTGGCTTACTAGTAAGGTTCTGGCATCTTTCTCCTTCAGCAGCTACATGGTGTCTGCCTGACTTTGCCTTCTTTTCTCTTCTATCTCTGCCTGGATTTCCTCTCTTGCTATATTTTGTCCTGCCATAGGACAAAGTAGCTTCTTTTTTAACAAATGGTAATAAAACATATTCACAGCATACAGAGGGGAATTTTATATCATTTGACTTTCATTTGAGTGAGTCTAGTGGCTGCCTCCTGTGAGGTGTGAGCTGGATTTGAGTGAGTCTAGGGCTGCCTCCTGTGAGGTGTGAGCTGGATTTGAGTGAGTCTAGTGGCTGCCTCCTGTGAGGTGTGAACTGGATTTGAGTGAGTCTAGTGGCTGCCTCCTGTGAGGTGTGAGCTGGATTTGAGTGAGTCTAGTGGCTGCCTCCTGTGAGGTGTGAACTGGATTTGAGTGAGTCTAATGGCTGTCCTCTGTGATGTGTTAACTGGACTTGGGAGAGTCTAATGGCTGCCTTCCGTAAACTATGAACAAGTTCTTTGCACTTCTTCCTTCCTAATCTTTGCTTTTGTAACTTACCTTGAGTTCTCCATTTGCTTTTACTTACTTATATGCTTGTATTAGTTACTCTAGAGTAACAGAACTTATGTAATGAATCTCTCTATATAGAAAGGGATTTGTTAAAGTGACTTAGTGGCTGTGGTTTGCTGGCTATGAACAACAGAAGGTCCAAGAATCCCGTAGTTGTTCAGTCCATGAGGCTAGATATCTAAGCTGGTTTTTAGTATATGTCAGAATCCTGAACAGTTAGGCTCTAATGCCAGTGAAGGAGTGGACTTGCTAGCTAGGGTAAGGACAACTAGGGAAAAAGGAAAAAAAAAAAAAGATTTTGCTCCTTCTATGTCCTCTATCTAGGCGGCCAGCAGAAGAAGTGGTCCAGGTTAAAGGTGAGTCTTCCCACCTTAAAGATCTAGATTAGAAGTGGGTCTTCTCACTTCAGATGATTTAATTAAGAAAAAAAAGTTTCTCACAGGTGTTCCTGTTCATCTGGGTTTTAGTGAATTACCGATGTAGTCATCTGCCTGTCCTTAAGCATTCCATCATTTAGATTTATCACCTCGGACCAGACATCATACCTCATTTAGCCCACAAACCTGGGGGAATGGTGTACTTGGAATATTTCTAAGCTTTCAGTATGTTTTCTAAATTTTAAAACTCTCCTGACTACGCCATCTATTTTATAGGTACGCAAGTCATTTCTATTTATTTTATTTACATTTGCTCCCATTGTTTAATTTTTTCATATTTTATTACCTTGATTAAAACTTTGTTAAAATAGTGAAATGTAAGAAGATCCAGTCCTCCATTCCTTGCACACGTTTGTGACGAACTGACTGTGTACCAGACTTTACACCCCAAAAACACACAAGTGAATAAGATGATCCCAAATCTCCATCATTTGTGGGTCTTGAATTCAAGTAAGAATGGAAGAAAGTAAACACAAAAGCTGATGGGTGGTGTTTCAGTGGTTCAGAGATGAGGGAAGACATAAGGTAAACAAGAACCGTGGAGGTAAAGTAGCATGGGTGATGTTCTCGCTCTGGTGCAGGAAGTGAACGTGCAGAGCCTGCCCCCTGTGAGGACATTATTTTGACAGCTGTACCTACCTAAACACCAGGGAGAGGACAGAGCAGGCACAGGGCCCTCAGGATGGAGCAGGCTGTGAGTGAGGAGCAGGGAGGGAGGCAGGCATGATGGGGTAACCTGAGCTATGGGAACAGGAATTGGAGGTCAGAGATCAGATGAGAAAATACTCTTCTACAGGGAAAAAACAAGAGCAGCAAGGAAGTTCAATATAGTCATGGTTGGGTCCCTTCATACCAAATAGCTAGTCTGTGGCCGTCAGGACCAACTGGACCTAGGGACAGTTTGGGGCAGGCTTTGGACAGCTGGCATTCTGTTTCTCATGTGGCTTATCTTCTCATCTGTGGAAGGAAATTCATCACACTTATTTCTGCTGTCCTCCTGAGGAAGTTGGCCATTTTCATTTTAACCTCAATTCTGTTCTCATTCTGAAGAATAAGTGGCATTTTAAATTGAAAAGGCAGGGGCCGATATACATGGCCCACATCCCTCACTGCAGCTTATTACAGCCTTGGGAGGTTCGGGTGTGAGAATTCTTTCAGGGGTCGTAAAAACCTTCATAAATTGACTGCACTGTCCAAAGGAGAATTCATTTGGCTGAAAGTTTGCAAAGAAATTTTTTATGTAGCATCAAAAGAAGTCTCATGTTTTAGGTTGCGGGAGTTGGTCTTCCTGAGGTAGCCTTGTCAGTCACCCCAGGCCCATGGTTTAGAAGCTTGTAATGCATGTGTGAAGCCAAGACAATGCATCAGCTGATCCTGGTTGCGAAAAGAAATCACATAGAAGGAAAACAGCTCAAGAAAAGAGAAATATTGATGAATCCACCCTGCAGTAAATCGTTCTTCTCCCAACCAAGGTCCAGGCATGGCATTTCATAGACTCCTGACTGCTCCTACCTCAACAGGTCACTACCAACTCTCCAACAGTTCTGTCGTCCCGAATTGTTACCAAATGCAAAGTCGTTAGCAGTCTTAACTACTAAGATCAAACAGTAAGCAGATGACTCCTGTGAGTGGTAAGACTGTTACTCTCCTTTCCAAACATTTATCTAAAGCTTTGTTCCAGGTACTCCTGGTGAGCATTCAAATATGGTCTTGGGGAGACATGGCACCTTAGGTACATTATAGAAAAGACAGGCTAAAATATCCATTGTTACAATTTTACTCTTAGCCAGAGAATCAAATTGTTATTTACTAATGATGCAATTTTAGCTCTTTGTATTCATTTGTAGTTTTAACTTAATATTCACAATAACCAGATTGTGTCTTAACATCCCCACATTGCGACTGAGATATAACTGGTGCACCGGATGGTTAAGCAACTTCTCTAAGGTCACCTATGTACCAACAGAGTCTTCTTTGAACTAGAATTCTTAGCAGCCGTTTCACATCAGCACAGCCTTCCGTTTTCCTCATGCGTTCGAATGGTTTTAACTTCAGTATTCTAATAGGTTTACTTTATTGAACGAATGTTGGGATTTTCAGTAAATTCTTCTTTCCTAATTTCTTTTGTGCTATTTATCTGTGTGTGCCTTTGTGTGTGTGTGCCTCCGTGTGTGTGTGTGTGTGTGTGTGAGAGAGAGAGAGAGAGAGAGAGAGAGAGAGAGAGACCTCCCCTGAAATCATTACCTCTTCACCCCTAAATGTCTGAACAGCAAGCCTTTGAGACAGGGTTCCCGTACTTGTCCCTGCCTGCTGCCCCATTGCTGCTCCTATATATGTTCAGCCCCGGGAGTCACTGTTTCCTTGATAGCTCTGGTTTGCGTCTGTGACCCTTTCTGGGTATAGTTGGCAACAATGGAAATGGGGTAGGGTACAGAATTGAGCTATGGACTCATCTACTGCTTTTTGAATGTTACTGTATCTCAGTAATGCTTTAGCCTGATTACAAGGCTTCCGCTGGTTATGGGATCCAGAGAAAATAGAAGAGGAAACGAAGATTGAGGAAAGAGAGAGTTGGTCTTCTTTGCTGATGAACTTAAGGCTGAGTGACAAATTAGTTACCTTTTCCCAAGTCTGTATGAATCGTAGTATCTTCTTTTTGTATTACAGTTTGAGATTATATCCTTCCAATGTATAAGCCCTGATGAACGTTGCTGGCTAGAGGAACTGTGTGTCAGGACTGTGGAGAAGGGACTCTCTGCTTTCCAGGTGCCCTGCTTGTCCTAGTTGTTTGAAAGACTTTGTGCCGTGATACTATGGTAAGAACAGCCTGTGGTGAGGACCGATGGGAACTGGCTTTGGGTAAACTTGCTGTCCACATTAAAAACAGTTTAGCAAGACATCCAAAGCTTTGTCATGACAGTAATGCCAATAACCATCACAGTGTTCATTGCTGGCTAATACCACCAATAATAATTGATCACAGGTACTCTGATATGCTAGCTTTAATAATTCCTATTTATGTGGTAATGTCAGGGTACATGAAGTTGTGTGCATTAGCTTGGGATTGCACAAAGAAAGGTATAAGTTTACAGTTTTCTACTCTGCTTTGTTGTTTAGAAGCTTGTAGTCTGATACTCTGTTTTGTTAAATTAATACCAAGTCAAACAAGATGGCAATTTAAATTTTATATTTACCTGACTCGAACATTTAGAGTCAATTTGCTTTAAATTTCTTAATTAAATTAGAAAAGGTGTGATTTTTCATTTTAACCTTAAGACCTACTTATTTTTCATTTAAATTGAATTCTTTAAACTGAAAATACTTGATAAGCTTATAAGTATGTTATATAAATACATGTAATGCATAGTGTATGTTTATATATATGCTCATATTCATGTGACTATAATGTAAATATATGAAATTACCATATGGGTTTGAGTATGCATATGCTTATGTAGAACAGGAATATTTTTTTCTAGGAAATTGAGTTTTAACACCAAATGATAACAGGCATTGATCAGAGTACATTTAAACTCCACTGCCTTTTCTTTAAAAACCAAAATGAATGTAATCATGAAGAATTTATTCTTCAGTTTCATAGTAGTTTGCATAAATAATGGAGAAATAGTTAAGGTTATCCAGAGGGGGAAAGCACCCCTTTGTTTACAGATGATGAAATTTGAACATGGCTAAACCTAAGTGGTTAATCTGCACACTCCTTCTGCTAGATGGAGCTTGCCCTCTCATAGGGGTGGTTGTTGGCAGAGAGGAGATGATCTCATGTGCTCACTTACAGTTTAATGATGTACTTCTCCTTTGTGGAATGTGTGCAGATAGAAATAGAAATAATGAATAGAACAATTGAGTGATGGTGACAATTCTGAAGGCAATGACAGTGAGGATACAGGAATGAAATCATCTCCTGTTGAAATTATTGCAGCAGCATTCATTAGATGCCTGTCTTAAGTAGAGCTGGATATTGCAAATGGGGAAAATAATAGCCGTGGATTTGCCCTGGATTTTTTGGGTTAGTCTAGCATGAATGTTTATATTCAGGCTGCAAATAGTAGCTTGCTAGGTATTCACAAGTTAAGAGCAATTTAGATTTAGGCTGTTTAAAGCTCATTTGTAAAATTCTCATACCATTTGTGCTGTTTTAAAAGATTTGCTTAGCTCGTCATTGGATCAGAATAATTCTGACACTCTTAATCTTCCTGTGCACTAAGAGCCTTAGACATTTTTTTCTTCTTCCATTTAAAGATTGAATGACAAAATTGAGTAAGTAATTTACTAGAAATACGGCAGTAAGAGAAAATTTGTGCTCTGGGAAGAAACATATTCTAAATCTTAATGATGGACGTGAGAGACCACCGTGAGACAATACACATCTACCTCCCTCATTGTGTTTGAGTGGGAATTAGGAATCCGTTTAGTTTATAGCAAGGAATGCAACAAATTCTCCAGGAATCAGGTATAGAGACCTAAGTTTGATAAGTGTACATGACTGCAGTGACCAAGGGCTCAGCATAGGCTTGTCTGGATTTTAACACTGGTTTTAGTCAAGTTGAATGTGGGACATTTATACGATGCTTGCCATCCAAGTAATTGCTCTTTATCTTTTTCTTAAAAAATGGCTTTTGTTTGTACTAAAGCATCATCTAATAAAATGGAATTCACTTTTGTTTTTTAAGTAAAACAGTGGCTGGTGAGCTGCCCCATAGTGTAAGTGATTGAGAAGTCTGAAGGAGATGATTGGCTCAGCATTTTTTGTCCTCCAAGGCTGAGCTTGTCCACCTACAGCTGCATCCGTAACGTGAGTTCTGTGACACCGTTCATTATTGTAATGATTCTTACAGTACAGTCTGAATGTGTGGGTGAAGATTTCTTCTGTATCGGATGTCAGCAAAGAACAACATAAATCTCTTTAAACATAGAACATTTTTTAACCCAAGAACTGATTTTTTTTCTTTAGTTCATTTGGTCACAGATTAAGTATCCAATATATTGAAAGTGAATTCTATTTGGACGTATGCCCATTATTATTTTCTGGGAAACTGAATAAACAAGATGGCTTGTTTCTAGTGGGTCTGCTGGTAATTTCATAACATCAGAAAGTCAGCATTACATTTAAAAACTGTGTTTTTGCCTGCTTCATGTGTATATTGGTATCAAAAGCATTAATAATATAATTTATTCTGAGCATTCAGGAGAAGATATGAAGTAAACCTATAAATGCACTGAGGAAATTGTGTGTGTGTGTGTGTGTGTGTGTGTGTGTGTGTGTGTAAAGAAAGACAAGAAGGGCATGAAATTGAGAGAGAGAGAGCGAGAGCAAGGGGTGGTATGTTGGGATGGTTTGGAGAGGAAAAAGAGGGAAAATGATATAATAATATTTTAATTAAAAACAAAACTAGAATTGTTTTTTTAAAAGAGAGACAGAATGTGTGCTCTCCGCACACACACATGAGAGAAGTGGATTTAAGCCCTGCAGAGGCCAAGACTGTCTTAAGCTGTGCGCATCTGGTTTTGCACAGAAGGGAGTGAGAAGACTGAGGTTGGCTTCCGCACCACCTTAGGACTTGGAAGGGCACCACCAGCCCGTGATTCATAAACATCCATTCTGGGGTGCTTCAAACTATTGTGTATTTAGAAACATCATTTTGCCAATGCAGGGCACTTCGTCCCAGAAGGTGTTGTGTGTGCAATAGCTGGAGTTGAAAGCTGCAGCAGCGCTGGCTGCTCTGCCTTATGGGAATACTCACTGTCTATGTACAGGAGTTTAAAGTGGCAGCCACAATTAGCCCCTGATTTCCTGAGACTGTAGTGAGTAAACTCGGGGGAGTCCAGCCCCATTTTCTAATGCATTAGCCATATGGATCTGTCGAGGAGTTAACAGTCAAGATGCAGTAGTTACTGTTAGAGAGATCTGGAATTTGTTATTGAATCTTTCTGAGCTGCTGAAATCACTGCAAAATCTGCAGTAAGAGCTTGCATGTGTGTTCATAAGCATGCATATAACTACTTAATTAAGAGAGGTACCCATACTAGTAGCAATGTCTAGTTTTCATATTGTGAAAATGAAAATTTTAGGAATTTTTCTGTAACACTGTAAACTGAGCCTGCTGAGTGCTGTCAGTGATTTATTTATCTTCCCCAACTAATGAATACTTTGTTTGCAGACTGCCTTGGAAGCTCTTAGCATCTGAAAGCCGATATTAAAATGAAGTACCAGTGTGTCCCACTGCACAAACCTGTTTGACCAGCTTTACTATTCACACACATTTCTGGCAGCTGATAAGATCAGTAAATAGCCCTGTTGAAAACAACATGAAACAAACTGGTGCAATTTAACTATTGTTAGTTTTCCCCAAATTTGTAAGTGTTCTTATAAATCTATTAATGACTAGAGCCTTTAATAAAGTCGGAGAGATTGCTGACTAATATAATTCACTGTCTCTGGTGTAGACATTTCACATGATGCAATGTAGTAATTTGTGTCCATTTTGTTTAGTGACATGAGGCCTTCTTTCACTTTTTATTTATTTATTTTTCGAGACAGAGTTTCTCTGTAGCTTTGGAGCCTGTCCTGGATCTAGCTCTTGTAGATCAGGCTGGCCTCGAACTCACAGAGATCTGCGTGCAGATTGCTGGGATTAAAGGTGTGTGCCACCGCCACTACCGCATGGTGGGAGGGGCTTTACGTTGGCTGTGAGATTATTTTATCAAGAAGCAGGCACCTAGTTCAGTGGTTCTCAGACTTTGCTGCACATTGGCATTAGGGAAATAAACAGAGGTACCGAGGCCTGTGTTCTACTTCCAGAGACTTCTGACTTCATTGCTGTGGGCATCAGGGGTTTTCAAGCTCCCTTCCAGATTTAACATGCAGCAGTATTTGTGAAGGGCGATACTGCCAGGAATTAAAATGTCTGTGTGAAGACTCCGGAGAGCCAGAGAGGAGGAAGGGCTAACTCCTTCCAGTGAGTCCCGGAAGCACTCCCGGTATGTGCAACACTCTTCCAAAGAAGCAAAAAAAAAAAACAACCCAGAACCCTCTGGTGCACCCTTTAGGTTGTCTGCACCTTAGTAACTGCTAAGAACAAATATTTATTTCATTAATTATTTAACTCCTGTTCTTAGAAGAATTCCTATAACTCAGAAAAGCCGAATAAAGGTAATTTACTAGATGTGATCGAGAAATGTTCCAGAAAGAAAGGTTTCCAGTCCTCTCACTTCAAGCAATGCTGTAGGAATATAGATGGGCCCGACAGGAAAGCCTGCAGTCCCGTCCAGTGACGAGGATAAGACCCTCACTCCGAGTCCCCTGCACCAGCCAGCACGCTCTCTTTGCTCTGCTGGGTCCTCTACACCTGATTTCTGCTTTCTTCCTGGAAAGACAGAGGCTGTCCTAAGTGGCATGACCTGCGGCCGAGGCTGCATGCTGGTGGTGGGCACCTGAGTCACGATTAAAAGCCATTGCTTTTCAGGTTTCAACTCTCTTGGGTACTTTTGCATTTCTCAGTGGCAGATAAGTACATAAAAATATGTTTAATAGTTAAAGTGCAAAATCTAATCTGGAGCGCCGCAGCTTCAGGATGGCTATTCTAACTGTCTAAAGGTTAATTGAGATGTACAGACTTTGTCTGCTTAATTTTGGTGTGGGATTATTTTTACTTGCAATCTCTTTTTACTAACGTTCTAGTTTTTTTAAAAAAAGGATTTCTAAGATAGATAACAAAAAAAATTTTAGTGAATGAACCTATAACTTGCTCAACTAGTTCATTAAGAAAACTTGCTTTCCCTTAATAATGCAATTAGTCATTTGTTTCACCAGTTATTGTGGTTTAGTAGCAGTGGGAATGAACCACAATGAATGACAAACCCATGTGGACATTTACTGATAGGGGGTGAAAAGAGGGACGTATGGGGAGGCTGCCTCAGAAAAATGAAGTGCTGAAGAGACCCAGGAACAGCAGAGCCTGCTTTTAAAGGGGCCCTGACGCATGCGTACCGAGACTAACGCAGCACGCAGTGACATATGGCCATAGGACCCTGGGCTGACTAAGTATGTGCCTGAGAACTGACAATGCATGCATGGCCATAAGACCTGGGACTGGCTAGGTCCCGCAAGGTGAAAGGGTAGGCCAGCATAATGCCTGGATGCTAACGCCAGTACTTATTTTTAATTCTTTACTGTATTTTTATATTTTTCCTGACTATGTAAGCATAAAGTTATGTGGCTTTTAATTACTGTTATAGCCACTAAAATGATTTGGATTCTCCCAAATCAAATGCTCCTATACGGGATATTCAGTGGAATGCTCTTTTAAATGTATAAGTCTCTAGGCATCTAAAGGATATATTTTTCTTATTGCTCCTTTGACTTGGTAATTTTGAAAACTGATCTAATAAATGTCTATAATACTGTATTACAAATCAGAAGTTCTATTCCATTAACAGACTACATTAATTATAGGAAAATTTTCTCTGATTTTTAACAATTTTATTCATTAAAAATGAAACTGTTTTCTCGCAATTCTCCTATGACTTTATTTTGTTGATCTTTGTGCAGTAGAGTTCTGCAATTATGATAGGACTCCTGTTTCTCAAAATTTCCCCCAAAGAGAACAAAGCATAAAAGTGTGTTCCTGTCAGTTTGCTTAGAGTCTAGCCAGTTAGTCATGCATGGTAGAGAGACAGCTGAGAGGTAAAAACTGGCTGCTCTCGCAGGAGGACCCAGGTTCAGCTCCCAGCACCCACATGGTAGTTCACAGTCACCTGTAACTCCAGTTCTAGGGGATCTCACACTTATGCTGTCTTCTGACATGGCGCACATATATATGCAAAAGCAAAACATTCACCTACAATAAAAATGAACAAATCTTTTTGTTTTTTTTAAATGCTAGTAAGTTGTTTTAAGGGTTCCTAGAAAGAAAGGAGGCTCTATTTTTGTTTAATGTGGGAATTTAATTACCTTTCCCCATGCCAGTGTCATTTGATCTTATATTTGCTTGTGTGTGTGTGTGTGTGTGTGTGTGTGTGTGTGTGTGTGTGTATGAGAGAGAGAGAGAGAATGAAAATTCAGAGAAGATAGACAGAGAAAAAGAGGGAGAGGGAGGGAGAGAAACACATACACAGACACACGCACACACACAGAGAGAGAGAGAGAGAGAGAGAGAGAGAGAGAGAGAGAGAGAGAGAGAGAAAGAGAGGATTGAGCCTAGGACCTAGCCCATAATAATAGATTGCTTACCACTGACCTGTATTTCCAGCCCTCTTTATTTGAAAATGTACCTATTCTCCTATCATACTTTCCCTAAATTTGATGAAGCTTATGAAATCTGTTTTAGAAAGATGGATATCAAAGTGCTATGAGAAGCATGTTGGGACCAACTAGCCAAGGAGCTTTAAAGACAAAAATAACTGGCTTTGGGGACATTTCTTTGTTCTGCTCATTCCTCTCATGGTTTTTAGTTCAAGTGCTGGGGTTGCAGGTGCATACCACTCTGTCTGGCTTATAATAGTGAATTCATAATAATATTGTCATTTATTCATGAAAAAAGCAATACCATCTGTGATAACATAGATAAGCAGTTGTCACAAAGAGCTGTCTGATGCCCAGGTTTGCTGTTGATGAAGGAACTATTGGATCCTATGGATAATGCAAGGGGAAGTATCTCATTATTGTCTTAGTTATCGAGTTAGCTGAAAATGTAAATTGCATGCTACTAATTGAGACTCATTAATTATTTCTAGAGTATGAAGTCAGCAGTATCATCCAAGTGCCGGGTAATCTTCAGGGTAAAATGTCTTCTCCTCGCTGTCTCAAGTAAAGGAATACTTTGCTTGCGTTTGACTTTCCCCCTCCTCTGACTGTAATAATGTCTAGGAAATCTTGAGTTGTAGCAAGGTGAGGAAAAGCTGCAAGAAAGTGATGATAGTGACATTTCCATTCCCCCGCTTTAATTTGATCATATTTCTGTGTTAGGTGGATTCCCTGAAGAGCCCTAACTACCTATTTGCACACTTCCTGGGATGCTTAGCACACTGACAGGCAGTGGACACCTTTCAGCGGCTGTTCTGTGATATTTCCATAACATAACACAACATAAGGTGGCGTACTTCAGCTCTGACCCTCTTAAAATCCACATTGCACTGACTGAGGCTGATTTTCATTGAGATGTCAAAGTCTGAGCATTTTCCATTCTGTTTTAGCTATTAGAAATTGTATCTCCTTATGTGATGTGGGATTTTCCTCTGTATGCTGTGAATACCATTGGTTAATAAAGAAACTGTCTTGGGCCTGCACAGGGAATAGAGGTAGGTGGGGAAAACTAAACAGAATGTTGGGAGAAAGGAGGTAGAGGCAGAGAGAAACCGTGGAACTCCACTGGAGACAGATGCGGGAACTTTACCCGGTATGCCACAGCCACATGGCGATACACAGATTAATAGAAATGGGTTAAATTAATATGTAAGAGTTAGCCAATAAAAGCTAGAGCTAATGGGCCAAGCAGTGATTTAATTAATATGGTTTCTGTGTGGTTATTTTGGGGCTGAGCAGCTGGAAACGAACAAACAGCCTCCTTACTACACTTATGTGAGGTGCAGTTTTCTTTCAATAATTCTCCCTATAATTGTTATATTTTCCTTCACCAAAATATATAGATAAGCTATTACCAAAGGTTGCTAGGACATGACTAGAGGGCAACCCCTGTTGGGTCTCTGCACCTGAGCAGGGTGGTGATCTGTAGTGTGTTCTTGAGGGAGAACTCATTTCTGTATATACCCCAGATCATGGGCTTTCTTTGGATGATCTCTTTCATTATATGCATAGGTTATACTTAGAAGTATTTGAGGAACCTGAAGGGCTTAGATTTCAGCTCACTTTCAATTGCCCACATTTTCTACACTCCCCAGATTTATCCATAGGAACTTTAGCATCTAGATCACACGAAAACCGTGAGAAATGGAAACACCGAATCTGTAGACTTTGCTGCTCAGTATGTGCAGTTCAGCATTCGGTCTGCTTTGCTAGCTTACAGTTTCTCTAGAAGGTAAGATAAAGTGCACTTCAAGGGAACAGGCACATAAATATCTAGAATACCTTTAAGTGGCATGATTGTGTCTCATGCAACCATCTGAATTCCTGTTCACATATCTTAACAAGAGCTAGAAACATAGTAAGCAAGACAACAGAGTGATTCTTCAGTCCTTATGAGGAAAACAAAGTAGCATTCTATTAGGAAGACAAAATATGTAGGAAAGAATATAGTTAAAATTTGTAATTAATCTTTTTTGTTTGTTTTTACTGTTGAAACGATTCAAAGTGTTCATCATGAAAATAGCATTGAATTGTTCATTATAAATGTTAGTTTCATTGATTGCTTTGTGAAACTGTTGTCCCTCTCAAATGATGAGTAGTCACATTAGTGCAAGCATGTTTTAAGTTATTGGAAAGGAACGTCTCCTGGAGAGGAGCAGCAGTGTTTTTCTCTCATAGACCACAGGGAAGCCAGCATCTGCGTGTTGTCTCTTCACCTGGAGAGTGGCCCATACTTTCCACATACTGAGGAACAGCTTTGGTCCCTGCAAGCACCTGCTTCTGAGAAAATACAGCTTTGACAGTCCCTAGGTTTGCGTAGGAGCAAGTGCTATCCGCTACTTGGTGAGAAAGCGTCCTATGGAAAATGCTCTTCCTGTTCTCCACTAGTTCAGTGGCATGGATCCATTCATGGAGAAAGCAACGGAATTTTAACTATAACTGGAGAAATGTTCAAATATCTCTAGCTACTTGGACCAATCTGTTTTTGAACTGAGTAAATAAAATGCCCATTTATTTCTTTTTTAGCATACTGGTTTCAGTAACTTTTATCTGACTGTTGTGGTTTTGGCAGCATCCAACCTTTAATGTTACGTGGGAGGAACCATCCTATATGAAACACTCTTCACTGGAAACAAAACGAAACAAAGCCACTTTGGTCTGACATAAGTTCTCCAGTTTCTTCATCATCTGCCGTACGTAGGTGTTGCGTGTGCGATGAAGTCTTAATCCTAAGAAATAACACGCCAAACTAGAGTGCTTGGTTTTATTGCTGTTGTTTGCTTTGTACGTGTGTGCGTGTGTGCGTGTGTGTGTGTGTCCGTGTGTGTGTGTGTGCGTGTGCGTGTGTGTGCGTTTGTGCGTGCGTGCGTGTGCGTGCGTGTGTGTGCGTGCGTGTGCGTGCGTGCGTGTGCGTGCGTGCGTGTGTGTGTGTGTGCGTGTGCGCGTGTGTGCGTGTGTGTGTGTGCGTGTGTGTGTGCGTGTGTGTGCGTGTGTGTGTGTGTGTGCGTGTGTGTGCGTGTGTGTGTGTGTGCGTGCGCACACCTGTCAGTTTTCTAAGTGGAGTAGTTCACACCAGCAGACAAGCTGACAGAAAGCAGGGCCTCCTTTTAGCGCTAGCTGCCCTGTAGCAGGAGCAAAGAGCGGCCTTTTAAATTCAAAATCATCTTGAATCTCAAATTTAAAATAATTTAGTGATTTACACCATTTTATTAAGAATGAATAGACCTGTACGGTAAAACAAGGAGTGCCAATTTTACACAGGGATTCCTGAGTGGAAAGTCTGTCTAGGGTGACTGTGGGTACATCCTTTGTAATGCCAAGTTTAATGCTCTCATGGTAACATTTGCATCAGGGGAAGGCAGTTTATTGTTGTCACTTTTTCAAATAACTTATCTTTAATGATGTGATGTATATGTCTATAAATATTATCTAAGAAAAATCTGTGAGTAATGATGACTAACCTTAGAGGATGTTTTAAAATAAGCTTGAATTTTTAGATCAGCCAAGTTCAGACATTCTTTTCAAATTCTCTTTGTGCTGATCCTTTATATTTAACTACTTAGAAATACTGGCAAATGTTCAGCAAGCTCAAACAATGCGTTCAGAAATGAATTTCCTGTGCCAGGCAGAGCCCGAGAGCTGCTGATGGAGTATAAGCAGTGAGGGAACAAGTTGGGAGTGATACTAAGTGCCCTAAAATTATATTTTAAATCCAAAGTAACTGTACATTTACAGTTGGTTTGATGGATCTGTTTGTGCAAATAACCATTTGAGAAAATATGACCATGATGTTAAGGCTGCTGGGTTAAATTTTATTTATTGTTCACAACAATTACATTCCCAGAGCATTGTAGAAACTCATCTGAGGTTCAGTGCTTGTCACTGGGAGTGAGTTGTTTTTTTCATTTCCACTTTGGTAGTGATCTTGTAGCCATCAACAGAAGTGAAGTTCCCCTTGCATGCCTGCATGTCACCAGGAAGTCTAAGTATCTTTGCTGGGAGCCTCTAGCTTCCTTTTCTCACATTCTGGCCGTAGGTTTCCATGATGAGGACCTCATAGAGATACCATGCCCTCTGTAAGAATCTTAGCCTGGGTTCTTAGACTGACAGGTCATTGGAGAGATACTTGTACTGACACCTCTGAGCTGACTGGCAGGTTCTCTTGCATGATTAAACCTTGAGGGCTTTTCATGTGTCAGCATAAACTCTATCTGAGTTCCATCTAATGGTTATTTGTCGTAGTTTATGATAATGGGCTACTGCAGCATTTTCATTTTCCTTGGATGGTGTCACTTTATGTCACTTGACAGCTGAAAGAAACAAAGATTATAAAGACAAAATTGTTTAACCATATCACCTAAGGGTCTTATTTACACCCTTTGAACTGTAGCTTTCCCTTCTGCCTGGCACCCAAATCAAACATGTTCTGGCTTTTTAGTATATTCAGTAATCAAGCTAATATGTGTTCAGTAGTCAACTAATATGGCTTAACACCTCCAACATGATGAGTATATGCTCTATGCAGAGAACAATCCAGGGATGAAGAAGATATAGCTCATCCGTTCTCAAAGCTTAAAGTCAAGTAGGAATATTCATCTAGATTTGTTGTTGTGGAATAAATCTTTAAGAGGCAAGGCACAATGGATGCTTAATAAACCCCGGACATACCAAGTGAAGGCCCTATTTCTTGTTTAGCTAATTTACCTGGTTGAACTTTGCAATGACAATTGTTTGGCTAGAAGACTTTGTTATTTATATTTTACAAAAAAATTTACTCTTCAAAAACCGCTGGATAGATTTTGAAGCTGTCCTTATGGTACCAGCAAAAAGAATGAACTGGGTGTTTTTAATACTAAGAATATTTATGAATGGTGGGTAGAACTCCCTATGTCTTTCCTGTCTCTCAGGGTCAAGGTTTGGATTTAATTCTGAAGATGTGGGGGTCATTGGTTGTTTCACTTACAGGACTGAAATCACTACTCTTGTATCAACTGCTATTCTGGTTCTGGGATCAGTGTGCTGCAGGATATTGGAGAAAGAATACTTATTATTGAACTGTGCAAATTTGAAAATAAACTGTTTTGAGCTAGAGGGACAAGAAAAAAGGATGAAAGAATGCAGTGTGGTGGAGTGTGTGCCATCTTGTGCAGTGGTGGAAAGAATGCAGTGTGGTGGAGTGTGTACCATCTTGTGCAGAGGAGACGGGGAATGATGCTGGAGCTCTTGCCTTCTGTCCTTGATCTTAGAGACTCATTTCTGTTTCCCATTCTGCTATTTAGAAAAGCCTCATAACTATGCTGGAGAGACTTATTTCGTCAGCTGTTGCTGTTCTTAATAACCTCATAAAGATGGCTGATGATCCTTTGGCTCTGTCTCCACAACCTCTATTCCAGCCTTGTGTGTACTCCAAGATCCTCCTAGCTTTGCCATGGGTTGTCTGGGGCAGCCTCTATTTTCATGCTGTTTTCTCCTTGATCTTCTCCTCCTGTATACCTGCACGACTCACCAGTATTCTGATGTGTCTGTTGCTGTAGTAAGAGGCGCGCTGGCCTGCTTTTGGTCCCAGCGGCCACCTGGCCCCTGCCGCCCGGTGCCTGGTTAGCTTATACCCGAAATAATTACATGGAAACTGTATTCATTGAAATGCTGCCTGGCCCATTAGCTCTAGCCTCTTATTGGCTAACTCTCACATATTTGTTTAACCCATTTCTAATAATCTGTGAGTCACCACGAGTCGTGGCTTACCGGGAAAGATTCAACGTGTGTGTCCTGGGAGCTTCATGGCGGAGGCTCTCTCTGACTCTGTCCCCTTCCCAGCATTCTGTTCTCTTTATCCTATCTAAGTCCTGCCCTATCAGAAGGCCAAGGCAGTTTCTTTATTAACCAATAAAAGCAATCCAAATACAGAAGGACCCTCCTACACCATGTGTCCTCATCTCCTGTCTTAGCTAGAAGGGATCCTTCATCTTTCCCAAACTGATACCCTGGCCTGACTCATGATCCCATTTCATTTTACCTCCTCCCTACAGGCTCTAATCTGTAGCAGACTTTATTTTGGGCTACCAGCCAGCTCCCCAATCATGGCATGGAGACTTATTATTAGTTGTGAATGCTTGGCCTTGTGTTATGCTCATTTCCTGCTAGCTCCTATAACTTATTTTAACCTGTTTCTCTTTATCTCTTTCTCTACATTTACCTTGGGGCTTTTCCCTTCCATTGTGTATGTCCTATTCTGTGCTGTCTGTCTGGTGACTGGCACTGGGCATCTCCCTGTCTTCTTTCCTCATTCTCTCTCTGTTCTCTCTACTCAAGCCTAGATTCCTCCTCCTTTTTATTCTCTCTGCCCATGAGCCCTAGCTATCACTCTACTGCTTAGCTATTGGCCATCCAGCTTTTTATTAGATTAGTCAGGTGCCTAAGACAGACAAGGTAAAACAGTAACACACCTTTACATAATTAAACAAATGCAGCATAAACAATTGTACAACATCTTTGCCTAGATAAATAAATATTGCACAACACTAATCCATTCATCATTACCTTTTTTCTTCCATGTTGCCTTGAAGGAAGCATTATGGGCTTTTATCCAGTCCTAGAGTAATTCACTTCTCAAGGGGAGAAAGACTCTCTAGTCATGGATCATCTTTGTGATGTCACAGATCTCTCCTCAGCCCTTAGCCTTCTGGAAGTCTCTACCACATGATTGTTTCTACTATGCAGCTCTTGACTGCTCTGAAGCCATTTTGCTTCAGTCTCTGCTCTTCCTTGTAAGTTCCTGCACATAGCTTATCATCTCTAACGTCTTATACCAACTGTGCAGAGAGGACTCTACATTTGTGTCCAGATTCAGATCCTTTAAATGTTTGCCCCATATGACTGTGAATGTATGTATATATGTATGTGTGTATATGTGTGTGAATGTATGTACATATATCCTGAACTAAAAGTCCCATTTCTGCCTCCTAAGGGCTGGGATTATAGGAATACCCCACTACCAACAGCTTTAGCCCATACCACTTACTTGTAGGTTGTAACATGTTAACAAGGCCCAGCAGTTTTGCACACTTGTTAAATCCTCTCACCCTAACTGGGCCATTGAGACAGCACATAGTTTTCTTATGCACACCTTCTGTCACCCCACATGGCCTTCACACAATAGTCACCCTACAGAAACACAAACTTGGTCATCCAGTCTTTCTGTAAAATAGCTTGAATACCATAACTAAATTTGAACTCTTTCCTTTCTATTCTTTCTAGGACTGTTCCTCTCTCCTGAACTTAGTGTGCAACAACTTTGCCTGGAATTATTGTTGTTCATAATGTTCATGTTAATTGCATTACATCTAACTCTTTGGAGGCTGAGATGTCAGTCTTTTGGACGCATGTGGCTTAGCATACTGGCTCTTTAAGGGAGGTAGCGGAAGCTCATTAGGTGCACACTGCTGGGTCCTCTTGGCAGTCCCTGACTGCTCAGGTTTGAAGGAGGGGTTGAAAATTCACATTTTTTCAAGTTGCCAGGTGATGCTCAAGCTGATTTCCCAGGACAACACTAGGAGAAAAAATAGTAGATTCTGCTTATTTTGTTAGCAACATGGCTTGGTCTTTTGTGACTTCATCACAGTTTCTATAATCATTATCATCATGGCTGTTGTCTCACATTTTACCAAACTTCTCCAATTACAATTGGGGTGACAACAGAAATGTTGTGTGTTCTTTCTTGTATTCATGAGAAGAGTTCCTGTAGAGCATCCTAAATGTAGAATTGCTGGGCCCAGTATGGTGTGAACTGGAACCCTGGCAGGCGTTTTAAGCCTTTCCTGACTTGCAGGCGTCTTGCCACAGTCCTTCAGCAGGTCATGAAATTCCCATTGTTTATGTTTTCATCCTGACCTGGTATCTTCAGGGTCTCGGATTTTTTTGCTGGTGAAGTAGGGTGTCACCTTTATGGGCGGGGCTTATTCAGGTCTCATCATCTGTGCATTGTGTACTCCATCTTTTTTTGGTTTTCTGTGGTTTTAATTTTCAGTATTGTGGCTGGCATTGTGACTCAAACATTAAGAGCACTTGGCATCCTTGCAGAGGATTTGCGTTTCAGTTCTAGTATCGTGGAATGTATCCCTGAAACTCCAGTTCAAAAAATCTGATGTTCTCTGGGTGGTGGTGGTGGTGCACCCAACACTTGGGAGGCAGAGACAGGTGGAGCTCTATCAGTTCAAGGCCAGACTGGTCTACAGAGAGAGTTCCAGGACAGGTCCCAAAGCTACAGAGAAACCCTGTCTCAAAAAAACAAAACAAACAACAACAAAAAAATGAACAAAGAAAGAAAGAAAGAAGGAAGGAAAGAAAGAAATCTGATGTTCTTTTCTGGCATCTGGGGACACCAGGCATGCAAGTGGTACTTATACATACATCAGGGATCGGAACAGATAGATTAAAAAAGATCTATCCTCTGATATATATATATAGACTCCTGTCCAGTCAAATGTCAAAATGCCCTTTTTCTAAAAAGAACTTTGGATTCTGGCCCACTGTTGTATTATCTGTTCCTATGCCAATGCTATGCTTTTTAAATTACCGTTTTTATTAGAGTTTTATATTTTATTCATTATTTACCCGAGCCCTGCACTTCCTTGCCATTTCTTTGGGTTAAGTTCTGTGAATCCCAGTTCTATGGATCTCTTCCATCACCATAGATTTATTTAGGCAAAGTCCTCATATCTCATGTGTTGACTTTTAATAAGTTTAGACACATCTCTAGTGTCAACAAGTATGTCCGACTCCATGCCCGGGCATGTGTAGGTTCTGAGCTATGAGTGAGTGAGCTGGCACTATTTATAGCTTGCCGTCTTCATTCCTAATCCCTAGGTTTGGCATTCTTTCCCCTTTTCCCTCCCTTTCAGTAATCAGTCCAAGACTGGAGCAGGGGGATGACTTCTCAGTTCAGTCAACTGTGTCAATGAAATCTCTTCTCAGCTTCTTTTAGAATGTTCCTTTTTCTCTTAAAGGTTATCCATATTTTTCACATTGCACCAAAAGACCTTGAGTTGTCTGACTTGGCTCAGCATTCATCATCATCCTGTCTCTTCCCACTTCACTTCCCTGGCCACCTCGGATGGCCTCTTGTACTATGAAAGCTTCTCTGTTCTCTTAGAGGTTACTTTATCGGCATTCATATTTTAGATTTTAAGTTTTGTCCCGTTTTGACACACTGGGGAGCTGCCCCCCAGTGTCAGGCAAGCGTCTACTCCCAGGCTGTGTCCCAGCCCTCTCTTCACTTTCATTTTAAATGCTCATCAACTTGCCAAGGCAGATCTCGCGCTCAGCCTGTGCTGTCTAGCCCAGGCTGGTCTTGATCCACCTCCTACAGCCCCCGAGCACCTGGGGTCATGAACCTTTCCTACGAGGCCTGAGCACTTAGCTTGCTTTGTGTAATTGTAGGTGTAACATGATGTTTTTCTTTTATCTCTTATTATAATGGCTTACTTTATGTTCAAATGATTAAAATATTTGAACTGTCTTCTTATTACTTGGGTATATTTTGTTGAATTACGTTTTTAATTATCCATTGTAGTTGTAATTCTCCTATAGTAGGAATTTACTAAAGTGCTCCCCGTGGTCACATGCACACTTGTTATTGAGACTAATTCACTAGGATGGAAACATGTGTATCACCTTCTGAAGGATTCCAGACACCCTGCTCAGGATAGTAGTGCATGCTCATTGTTAATGTATTGATTTCATGCTTCAGAAAGGCTCCCCATTAAATGTCACACTTCATTTTTATATCAAGAAAGAAAATATACAACTGTTTCTATTTAGATTCCTTTAACCTTGAAGTACTTACTACATAAATGTAAGAATATGTGGCAGAGATTATTATGGAAGAATTAAAATGGGTTTGGAGTTCAGAAACACTGAGCAGAATAAAGTATATTTTGAATTTGCAAAATGAAAAAGTTGGATTCCGTCATCTCCCAAATACTTTCCAGTTCTGTAGGATGCAGTGAGCCCACTTCCCTTGGGAAATGTGCTAGTTTTACGTTAAAATCAACTTTTATTTACAATTTTCAACTGGAAATTTTAAGTGTAACATAATGACATTGTAATTATTCAGCTGAAAGGTCTGAGCAGGCATTAGATTTGCTGCCCATCTCCTGGATGGCTGCTGTACCTGAAGTTCTTTTCTTCAGTGAAGTTACCAGGGCTCACGTGCTACTGATCTTGAGTTCCACTTAGTAATTCCAAGTACTGTGTGTATTTAATTTGAAGAACAGGCAATATCTTTCAAGAGACCTACTGAAGTTCTTGCTAAAAAAATAAAAGGCACATTTCCTCTTCCTGCCACATGCTTTTTTCTCCCTTATCATTCTTTCTCAATCGGTAGTCTTCCTTAAAATTAAAAAAAAAATTCTGCATTGCAAGAATGTATCACAGGGCTGGAGAGGTGGCTGGTGGTTATGAGTAGTTGTTACTTACAGCTCTGTAAGTCGGTCCAGTGTCCTCTTCCGGCCTCTACAGGTGCACGGTCCACCTACAGACATGAGGCAAAACACCTGCACATAACATGGTTAATCTTTAAAATCTTAAAAAGCAGAGACTGTATCATACGCGAGGTCTCCAGGTCCGCAGTAATCTACCTGCTTATTAAGGTATCTACCCTTAATAGAGTTGTCAGTCTGTTTCTTACCTACTTCAGCGCTCACATGTCACCTCTAGCTGGCTCTGCCCAGTCCTCAATCTGAAGCTTCAGCCTGAGCAGTTCCAGTTTGCAGGGAAAGCGCTTGAAGCCTGGGTGAGTTCAGAGACTGCCTGCCGTGAAGGGACGGTTGGATTTGCTGTTGTTTCCATTAAAACTTGGCGAGCTCAGCCTTTATTAATACTGACTTTACCTTGTAGAGCATTCTTACTAAGAAAGTTGATAAAAAACTGTTTTGGAAGTAATATTAGTATACCCAAAGAAGCATACTTTTAAGGCAGGTTTTTTATACATGGAAATTATGAGGCAGGTGGTTTATTTCGATTGCGTATTGCTTTATAATTAAGAACGAAGCTTTTCTGGTAGATGTTTGTGTAGCCTTTTTGTGTTTCAGCATACTTACACCACTTTAAGAAGACAGACTTAACTTAAATTGCCAGAATTTCATAGTCTGTGAAAGGTCAGCTGGGTTTGGAGAGTCCTGATTGCTTCTATCCTCTGGATCTGTGAAGTCAGCAGCCCTTGAGAATGAGGCCTGCCTGCTGTGAGGATAACTGGTCTGACACCCAGGGTGAATGAGGGAAGAGGGCAGGGCCGTAATGCAAACCTGCCCAGTTCTGTAGGTGCCAGACCCCTTAACCACTGTCTGGACTCTGGAGCTGGCATAACTAAGATCCAGCATGAGATAACATCTTTAGCTAGAGAGCAAGCTATTTTTGTTTATTAATTCCAGTAACCTGTGTAGATATATTCTCAGCGGTAGTTTTTTGTAAGGATTTATTTTGATTAAAATCTTTTAGAAAAGATGATGCATTCATTCATTTTATCAGAGATCTGTCATAAGCAATCTATATTAATATAGAGCATGTCTCTTGAGGCAAACGAATAATCTTTTAAGTTGCCAGCTATTACCCTCAGGTAGAGACTCATTGGAACTCCGTCACTGTCGGAATTTACCAGTTAGCAGAGGCTTCAGAGAAACTTGGGTACCACCAACATTAAAGTGGGAACAACCCAAAAGACCAGATGGTTTCAATCGTCCACCAGAGTCTGGGTCGTCTGGGTCGTAGTTGATTGTCTCTGTGTTCTGGTGGCCTCACTCTCCCTGCTTATCCTGTAGTCAGTCAACATGAGTGCCAAGCCTGAAGTCTGTCTACTGCTGGGCTCAAGTCCTGAGATAATTATCGTACAGCCCACCACAGTCTGGTGGTGAGTGCTGTGACCAAAGTGAGCACAGGGTGGTCACCAAGGCGCTCACAGAAGGAGGCGACTTCCGCACATAACTGAGATTGCAATGACAGGAAAGAATCGGAACAGAGTTGCCTCAGATACGTTATGGGGACATCGTGGAAGCAGACAGGAGGGAAGAAAATATGTTCTGTTCAGGGCAAGCAAACTCACAGAAGCGTGAAGGGTGTGAGACAGTGTGGCAGGAATAGCCCAAGCAAATAAATAGTGAAGCAAGACAGGGCTCGAAACAAGGATCAGCCAGATGAAGAAACTCATGCAGGAGGGTTAGCCCCAGTCCTGCTGCAGTGGGGAGCTACTGACATATATTGCTGGGTTGGTTGTGATCAAGTCTTTCTTTGTCAGGGATACATATATCCCTGTTGAAACAAAGCATTAATTTAATAAAAAATGAAGGAATGAACAAGCGTCCCTGTTGTGAGTCACGTGTACGAGGCGATTGCAGTGATCTGTCTCGCATGTGTAGCACAGTGGCTACTGTGCTCTGCACACCTCATTTTCTCTTATAAAATAATCTTACTATGACACATTTTGTATATCCATATTATATGCCATTACCATAATGCTTTCATGCATTTATGTGAGGCTTCTTGGTACCTATTTCAAGGACTCTACCTGTTAAGTGCAGTACTTTGTGAGTTGTTCTGGAATAATTCTATTGGAAGAAATGGTCACACAGTTGACAAACCTGCTGAACATCACACACATAGAATTGTAAGCTAGAATCCAGGAGACTAGGTATAAATCCTTTTGGAGAAGAATCAGGAGGAAGTGAACAGAATTCATGTGAGGGGCCTTAGCCATGTAAACAATGTTACTTATTTTCTTTTACGTTGCTTAAATATGCAATATTGTATGTATTGGGCTGTTTTTTTTTAACTGGTGGCATTTCCATGTCATGGGAGAAGTGGAGGTACTCAGATTCAGTTAACTCAGAGAAGACCGATGATTATAGACCTCTGTTCAACATTTAGCAGACAAATTATGGCATTCCTCTGTTCACAAAATGAGCCACTCTAGAAATGATCCTAAGTGCTTTGTATTAATGAAACTGCAAAGGGCATTCTAGCACAGCAGTGCAGAAACACAGCTCTCTTGAGAAAATCATATAGACAATTTTCTAACTCACAAAGGCATGGGATTTATTTCTGGACTCATACTTTGCCAATCAAAAGCTTGAGAGAATATGTTTTTCTGTACGTCTGAAGCCTAAGTACTTTATGTACTTTTTAGCCCTTCTACTTATCCATAAACATGTAAGTTTTTTTAAAAAACTTAATTATGTAAAATAATATTTTTTTCTCCATGAGTCTGACCAAGTTTAAACTCATCATTTACTATGCAAAGTAGTAACAGTATTTCAACATGGGCACAGAACATGTTTAATGGTCACGGTGCGGGGAGTGATTGAGATGTCATTTGCTGAGGAGCAAAGGAAAGTGAGAGTGATTTGGCATTTATCCAAATTAGTCATTACAGCATCAATAAGCCATTCTAAAATTATTCTGTTACATGTAAGGTAAGATACATGCTTACGTTTCGTATTGGATTCTGTCTGAAGAGGATTGGGAATTTGCCAGTGAGCAGGGAGTGGAGTTCAGGGGCAGCACCTTGGCCTTGCGTTCTCAAGGCTCTGAGTTTGACCCTCAGCACCTCAGGAAGTGTCAGCACCTTCATCCTACAGTGACTTTGTTTAAGCCAAGACAGGCAGATGCCTGGAGCTAGTCAACACACAAATGCAGATGTAGAGGAATGGCAAGGCTCAAAGCTCTCACATACACACAGCTGTAATTTATTGTTTCGGGCGCACTGCATGTTTCACTAGGGCTTGTTTCTTTGCAATCTCAAATTTCATCTTCCTGATAATTCTAAAAGGCAGGCATCACTATTTATCCTCTTTGAAAGCGCAAACCCTGGTGTAAATAGGTAGTAGCATACCAAAGATCATTGAATAGGTCCCGAACTTAGCGCTCTGTACTTGGGGTTTCTCTCAGAGAAGCAGAGACAAACTGAAATGTGAGGGAATCATTTCATGTATTATATGCTGAGTAAACTGACTGAAAATAAATCTAGATTTATGTATTTAGGGTTTGGGATAATCAGGACTTTTTTTTTCCATTTAAGAAGTAAATCGTTTTATCTTAGCCGTGACAATGATAAAGAGTTAGCTGTGTATCTAGCTACTTGAGTGGGCCTGTTATTGCCACAAAATACATGTTCATGTTATGTAAAATCCATTACAAGGACTGTAGAAGTTACTCATGCAAGCAAGTATAAATTTACATTTCCACCAGCAGAATTCCTGATAATTTATCATCTTAATCCATTCAGCTGAGACCTCGATTTTTTAAAGAGCTTGAACCAAATAAGGATATATTTCTTAAAGTTTCTCAATTTGTATCTATTTCAATATTTTTTAATTATCGGACATCTTTGATTTAAAGGAAAAAAGCACATAAATTCCATCCTTGGTCAACCCCAAAGTAGCCAGGATATATATTGTCCTTTTAACATGTGAGTTCAAAAAATGTTCATCTGTGGTCGGGAATCAGTGATGATGAAAACCTTGGGGTTTCGTTATGCTCCCCTTTGTCTATAGGGCCTAGCATTCTTCTGTACTGGGAACAGCCTTCCTCAGCCGCCTGTGGCTAGGACTATGGAGGAAAAGCTGAGCTAAGCACTTCTCATGATTAATCTCATTTAATTGTAACCACACCTTTTTGAAGTACCACTTTCTCAACCACGTTTTTCCTATCAGTAAAGTTGGAGGAAGCCATGTGATTGTTGCAACATAGGAAAAATTCACACTACCATTTTTCTAAATTCTAACTTTCATATTACCTTGTCCCTTGGGTATGGTTGCCATCAACTTAATGCTGTATCAGGCTCCCAAATTAATTTTGGTTAAAACATCTTGTTTTAATTTAATTTTTAAAGATTATATCTGAAATTGAGGAGACTAAGTCAGGATGGCTTAGGAGAGATGGCATAATGAATGCCGTGTAGAAGGAGAAAGGCAGATGTCAATATTTTGTAACTGTAGTGGAACAGGAGATGTAGGGCCACTAGAGGGATGGGGTCCCTTTCCTCACGACAACTCAAGGAAGGGCCTTGGCGTGACGTGACTGTTTCTCAGAAACATACAACCAGCACAAGTCGATGACCGTGTACAATGTCACTTGACACAGACTTTTTACATTGGTTTGACTGGGAGAAAGAAGCATATTGGCCAAGAATTTGACAGAAGCCCACGGCTCTAAGGACAACAGCAATGTTTGTGTGGTAGACATGATGCTGGGTTGTAGTTTCAAATGTGTAAATGCAGAGGTCTTCACCCTTGGACCCACAGGGAAGACCAGGCACTGGGTCAAAAGAATGCAAATTGCCCGTAACTGGAAGACATTTCTCCGAGCTCAGGGAACCCAGGTTTCACTCTACCCACTTAAACTGTCAGTGAGACCCTGGGCACCACACTCGGCCTCGTGGGCATAAATTCCAAATGTCTGGAGAAAGATTAGTTTTATATATTTAGATCATTTTTAGAACAAGATGGTATGAAATAAATGACTTAAGTAAGAAATGGAAGTTTTATATTAAGTCTAGCTGAAATAATTCCTCACTGAGTGATTCTTGTCATTAGTAAGAGCAGGGAGGGGACCCATCATTAAGCTTTCGGTTCCAGTGTCCCCTTCTCCAGACAGCTCCATTACATCATGCTCACAAGGACCCTTTCCACCAGTTCCTGAGAGCCAGAGATTAAATGCTTATGTAAGCTGTTCACCTCTGGCTTGTAATAATGATATAAAAAAATGTGTTTAGGTTTTAAAGTAGAGCCGGGTTGTGTTAGTTTCCTGACCTCTGTAGGGGTCAGGAATAGGCCCATTCTATTAGTTCTGTAGCCATTCAAGTATGAGCTGACATCCTCAGTAGTATAACAGAGACACTGTGGTAATCAGTAATGATATTTATTGTATATTTCATAATCATATCAATCTACCATTCATTATGTCATTTAATCTACACAATTATAACCTCCATTTACAAGGCATAGAAGAGATGAGTTACTTATGCAAGGTCATGTTGCTAATGATAGATTCAAGACTTCTCACATATGGCTGATCTCTATGTGTAATCCCATACATATGTCATATATAATTCATTATCTCAGGCATGTATATTACACATATATATATATGTACATAAGGATTTTAAATAGAGATTTGACCTTGTATAACTAAAAGTAGTCAAATAAACTTTGTAAGTATATTTTCTTTAATGTCGTCAGCTGAATTTGGTGTGGCAGGTGCTAGGGAACAGCAGAGACATGCTGGGGATCTACACTTTAACACAGGCGCACATGTGAGTTTCCACTGCATCTGACCTTGATGGGCAGTACAGAGATCAGAGCGCTGGACAGTATGGCCTGGAGTCTAAGATGCTAAGGGGCATGTGAGGCAGAGGAATTCCAGGCCTAACTTATGCTTGACACCAGCACCTCCCGTATCCCAGTTAAGAATCACTCTTTGAGGATGCCCACTGACCAGAGACAACAGAGAGTAGAATATTCACGGGCAATGTAGTTCACACAATTGAGTGGACACACTGCAGACTCTACATGGACAGGAGAAGGAGAAGAGGAAACTGTGCTCAGCCTTAAAGACGAGCAATGTGATGGTCACTCATGGTAGAGCTAACCACATTTTAGGGTGAGAAGAAGATAGGGAACAACTTACTTTCTTTCAAGACATACCTAGGAAAATCCAATCAGAGCCTATTTTTCCAAAGATGTTGAGTGACGGGGAGGAGCTGGGGGAGGTTGCCAGCCCTCATTCTCTTCATGTACTAGTTCCTGGGTTTGGATTGTGTAGGAGTGGAAGTGGTAACAGGGAACAGAGTGATCTCAAGGCTCTTTCATTGAAGAGGAAGAGGCTGTGAGTGGACCCTTGTATCAAAGGCTGACGTAGCTGTATTTGGTCATTTATCAGTAGCTTCAGAACAGCTTTCATTGATTTTCATGTATCTCTTTCATTGTTTAGCTTTTTTCAGTGTATATTCTTAGTATAATCTGATTATTCGTATATCTCTTTTGTTGTGTCGCTTCTTTGACCTCTGCAGTAAATCTTTTACCTAAACTGTGAGGATCTCACAGTCACCTGGGTATTTCTCTCGTATGTCCTTGGTTCATTCTTGTTCGACTTTGAAGCTTTCTGGAACCAGCTCCATCTGAAGGAGTCTCCTCGTATTCACAAATGCCTCTTTGCTTCCACTGACTGTTAAGATGGTCACAGTGATCCTGCAGGAGCTCTCTGAGAAGCCTCAGACAGATCCTTCTGAAATGCTGGCTTCCATTGTATCCAGGCAATGGATGACCTGCTTTGCTCCTCAAGACCAAACTGAAAAATTCTCTTTTTCCAACCCTGACCTTTAACCACCAGGTTGGATAAAAGAAGAGTGCACTCTTGACCTTTCTCACACTCTCCCTCCTCCAGTTTCAGTTGCCCCTTTTCCTGTTAAAGAGAGTCCTTGAAACAATGGCTGCAACAGGCCACAGAGGTGAATGCCAACAGCCTTAATTCTGATGGTTTGGTATGGAGGTCAGAGGCAGAAAACTTAAGATCTCTTCCCTCCACACCTTGCGGTACATTTGAATCAGTTGTTTTGTTTCTTTATTTTCCAAACATGAGACCAGATCAGATGTGTCTTTCCTCTGCTAAAGAGCTCGTTTCAGAATCAGGACTTGTCAGGTGAGAGATGCTCTCAGTATACTCCGAGTTCTGCTCAGGAGGCCCTACCATGGAGCCGGAGCTGGGCCTGCTGCCACCATTTGGGAGCCTACCAACTACAGCTCTTCTCTACTTCTTACCTGAGTGAAGGAAAAGGGACTGGAGACAGTCTAGTGTGACTGTGTGCCACTTGGTAACATGTTGGCAGTAGAACATCCTTGAGCAAATGTTACCAGGGGGTTGGCCTGCTCGGGAAAATAAGGTGCCGTGGAGAAACTCCTATTAGCAAAGTATTCAATGTGTTTATGGTGGTAACTACAATGATGCTGTGAGGAACCCTTAGCTGTTCTGATGGGCCTTGTATGCATTCACCTGGCTGTTCTCCCAGGTTTCTCAATGGCTGTGGGTCCCCAGGAAGAGCCTACCAGTGGGGAGGGAGGCTGAGCACTCTGGGATGCTATGCAGTCAGGTCTGCTGGGTGGTTTGCCTATGTGGCAGTATCACAGAGGTCATGAGGTGCCTTGGATAGTTCACCCTCTTTGCCCCATCCCTGTTTGGTGCTGGCAACCAAGAAAGCCATAGCCGGCAAAGTTTTCCTTTGTTTCCTTTTTGAATCCTCACATGCTGTGTTGTTTAAGGCATCAAACCAGATGGGTCCCTGGCGTGGTCCTTTGTGACCGCTCAGCAGGAGGGCAGCACTCAGGCCAGAGCAGGACTGTAAAAGCTTTTTCCTGAGCCGCCCATTCTTCCACTGCAGTTCCTAGATAAGAGGGTATTGAGAGCCAGCTGCCTATTCACAAATAGGATTGCGGCTGCATTTGAAAAATAAACACAGGCTAAATTCCTCTGGGGCATCATCTATTAGTAGAAACTTAGTAGATATACCAAGTAATCCTCAAAATTACTCTTGTTTAAGGAGAAAAAGGAAGTCAAGTGTCTCTTACAATATAAATGGAGAATCTAAGCTAAAATAGTTTTAGTTACTGTATTTGTTAGTGAATATAATGGATAAGTGGGAATTCGTGACTGTATTCATGATCTTCTGTCCAACACACAATTCTAAAGTTATAATACTGGGTAAAATGATTGATTCTGTGAAGTTAGCATAGGGAAGTTTTTATTCTTTTCCTGGTGGATTGGAAGTAAATATTTAATATTTCACTGAGTGTAGTATTCAAAAATGAAAGCACAGCTTTGCTTGTTGCTGCGGACGTCCAGGCGCAGAGGCCGAGCTGCTCTGAGTCTTCCACTCTTTGTGAAGGCCTCGCCTTCCTCCTGGGCCACTGTGACACTTTGTGAAGGCCTCGCCTTCCTCCTGGGCCACTGTGACACTTTGTGAAGGCCTCACCTTCCTCCTGGGCCACTGCAACACTTTCTAGGAAGCCAAGAAGAATCGTGGAAGGTGTCAAGGCTAGCTCATGCTAGTTATAAAGAAAGGGTATCTAATTACTTCAGAGGCATGAACTGTTCACCCCTAAGTTTATACCGGTATTCTGTTGCTTTAGGAATGGGAATGTAAGTTGTGAATGCGCCTCTGAGGCATTCGCTGCTTAAGATTAGAAAGGGTAACAAGGCGGGGCTACAGCCTGAAGTAGAGAGAAGAGACGTTTTTTAGATAGGGAAGCAGAGGTGGTCAGAGTCTGGTGTGTAGTGGGCTCCCTGATCAGGGTCGCCTGAAAAATGTTGGAATCATTTTCTTATAAACTGCCTGATTGGGACGGCAGTGACACCATCACTGGCTGGGACGTTCTCTGGATGGCTTTGACACTGAGGTACAAAGTGTGGCCTTCGTAAATTCATCCAGTATGTCAGGCAAAACTATGTATTTGCCTAAAAATTTAGACTCAAAGATTAGTTTGAAGTTGGATAAATGTCTGAGCAGTTAAGAGCACTGGCTTCTCTTCCAGAAGACCCTGGTTTGAGTCTCAGCACCCACGTGGTAGCTCACAAACTTCTGTGGTGCCAGCCCCAGGGGATCTGCAGGCACTGCATCTAAATGGTGCAGAGACAGATACAGGCACAACTATACACATAAATATAGTTTTTAATTTTTTAAGAAGAAAACAAAGATCAATTCATCAAATGTGGATTAAGAATTGATATTGTCCAAACTCACCAATCTTTGTAGGCTAGATTTTTCTATCTTATTTGAAAAGTATGGAACTTTAATATTCCACAATGTATCATTTTATAATTTTTGCTTCATGCACTTTAGAATATCCTTTTGTGAGGTAAGCTAAACATATGCTGCATCAGCTATTCCAGCACTGCTTGGAGGTAAGCCAGCAGAAGAATTCTAAAATGTAGTGCAGCCTCTGTTGTTTCATAGAGATTAACTGAATTTGCGTGCTTTAAGGAAGTTTATACTTTGTTTAAGGCTGATACCAATACACAAATCATAGATCACTAAGCTTTTTCCTATTATATTATTTGGAGTAGCTGGCATTTTCATGGTGGGGAAGGAAAGATGAGCTGTCTTCCCCTGGCCACCCTCCCCTTTCTCCAGTGCTCCCCGGTTAGCCCTTCACAGTGCTCCAGTCCCTTCTGCACACCTCCGTGGATGTCACCGACATCACCTTTCTTCTTCCCTTGTTCCCCAATGGCTTATCAGAGCTACAGCTCCGACTTTCCCACCGGGTTGTAAACATCAGGCTGCTGGCCCTTGTATTGCCCACGAAGGGCTTCTTAGTGCCTGGGAATCTGAAAGGGGTGAGAACAATGTGCAGCCAGCGGGTGTGAGTGCTTCCTCGGTTGTAGCTTCTTTTGTAGCATCGTGCGAGTTTGCTCATGGATCATCTCCGTATTCGTTTGGGGAGGAAGGCGTTATGAAAGACCCGTCAGGGGACAGAGTGAGCGGCAGCACCACGCGCGCCCAGGCTGCCAGGATGCACTGCCTGCCGTCTGCCATCTTCAGTATGAGATTGGGCTGCTTTTGAGTACGTATTTGTAGAAGGGAAGAAAGGCATCGTAACACTGAGTCTGAGCTCCCATGTTCTTCTGACCTGCGGCCCCAGGTCATGGTGAGCATGAGGAAGCCAGTGAGGGAGCCTGGCTCCCTCATTTCACTCTTTCAGGGACACATCTGGGTAGAAATAGAAGTTCCATATAGATGGGGGATATGGCTGCTTCCTGAATTTGTTATATAATATGCATGTCTAGAGCTCCTCATTGACTAAATAAGGTGAAGAAGGAAAGAAAAAGAATGGAAATAGGTAGAATGGACACGGATTCAGTACACACAGAACTTTGGCTGTTGAGATGGCTAAGATTTGGAAATCCAGGTATTGTCAGAACAAGGGAACTCTGAGCCACTAGTCCCTAAGTGTTAAAGAGATTTAAACACATGCCTAAAATTGAGGGAAGAGGAGGGGATACATATAGTGTTTGTATTTATGTCAAAGAACATTCCTTTATTAAGTTGTTTTCCATGTTGTGTGGTTGATGAAGGGTGTGTGTATGGGTGTGTGTCAGGAGGTGTCCCAGAGATGGAACCCAGGACCTTCCATATGCTAGGAGGCATTTTTAATGTTTTTGATAGAATAAGTGATTACTGACTCCATGCTTAATTGTTCATTTTCCTTGTAATTTCCCTGTCTGTGAAATGCAAAAGTAGAAACCGTTGATTCTAAGAAGTTGAACACATCAGTTTGGAATCCCCCCCTCCCCCAGAAATCCTTGTGTAGATTTTTATGTATTGTTGTCTTTCATTTTTAATGTGCTTCTCTTCCTAAAAGAGAAATAAATTAGTGTGTTAAAAAGAAAAATAAAGGCCACTGATCCAGGACTGTGCTCTGCTGTGGGCCATGGCCGTGCTGAGGGACAAAGGGATGGCTGCTGGTCATACGCAGCATTTGGAACAAGGCTGTGTTGCTGCTGGCTTGCACAGTATCAAGGTGTGCCATGCTTTGCTCTGTTCTCATGTGAGCAGATTCTTTTCTCCTGGCATTACCCCTAAAGAACACAGTAGAGTATATAGCATTTTATATTGTATTGTGCATTATGACTAATGTAGAGGTGACTTAAAATACGTGGGAGGATTGCATAGGCTATATGCACACCACAGACTCTGGTACTCAGAGTCTAGATTCTAGAAACAGTGCCCACAGACAGGCTGCTTCAGGAAAAATACCAGGTCTTTAAAGATCAAAGCACAAATTGGTATTTTCCTTCCTTCCTTCCTTCCTTCCTTCCTTCCTTCCTTCCTTCCTCCCTCCCTCCCTCCCTCCCTCCCTCCCTCCCTTCCTCCCTCTCTTCCTTCCCCTCTTAATAAAAAAGAACACTCAAACTCTCTAAGAAAAGGATTGAAATCACTGCTTTCTCTTCCCCCATCATCCTCTTCCTTTTCTCCTTTGTATCATGTATAGTTTTGTCAGCCTGCTTTAGCCTATGTATATGTAGACAAAGCCTGTCTAAAACTATTCCATAATACAGTATCTTTCTCCATCCTACTCTGTGGAATATACCTTTAGCAACTGGAGTTCAGAAATTAGACTTAATACGTAGTTGGGCTTTGAAAGCATGGTAATTGACTTAGCAAAGGACTAAATGGTCCTTTGATGCCATTTGATGCCATTTGGTGTTTGTGGGCTCACTTCTCCTCCCCATTTCCTAATTGGAATCCTATTTTATAGAACTTGTTGTATTGTGTTACTTGTTCCTTAGTATTGTTAACATGTAACTGGTTCTTAAATATTCTTGTTGGTATGAATATAAGTACAAACATTTGGATACTGAGTAATCCATTTGATAATACATAACAAAAATTCAGAGATGGGAGTGTAGCTCATTGGTAGAGTGTTTGCCTAGCATGCATGAGGCCCTGGGTCTAATCCCCAGCACACAAAATAAATTAACGGTTGTGTTTGCCAACTCTGAAAGTTGACTTCGAAAATTCTGTCCCACAGAAATACTTTAAGTATTAATACAATAACTTACATTCATTATGGCATGAAAATCATGAAAAACAGGCAAATTAGAAGAATGTTTAAGATTCATGCATCATGATACATGATGGTGCCAAAAGAAGTTGGCAATATGGCAGCTGTTGATATGTCTAGTGGATTAGCGCACTCCAGGAAAGGCTGCTCTTGGGCCAGCTGCAATAAACAAGAGAGACTCTGCCTCAAAAAGGCAGAAGGAGACAACCAGTTCCCAAAAGTTGTCATCTGAGATCCACACGTATGCTGTGGTTCACAAGTGTGCATGTCCCTGCCTCCACACACAGATAAAGCGGTGAAATAATGAGGTGGAATCATAGTTACATTACTGGAAAGAGTGCTGTAATGTATTGAGTGCATTAAATTACAACTTTTGTGTGATGCAGTTTTTCTTGAAATGAAAAATAATTATGCATATATGTTCTTAGATGTATGTGCATTAATAATAACACAGTGCTAGAGGACTATGGAAAGATGTGTACCAGAGTGGTCACTGTGCTTCCCCCTTGTGATGCCTTCTCTCAAATTCCAACTTGAGCTCTATGTAGACTCACCTGAGAGATGGGTCTCAGGCTTCTGTGAGAGCTTGTCTGGGTTAAATTGACTGAGGCTGGAAGACGCAAGGCAATGGCACCATCCCTGGCATGGGATCCTGTACTGGACAAAAGGTCAAGTGAGCTGAGTACACACATTTGTCCTTGTCTGCTTTTAGAGTATGGATGCAAAGTAGCCAGCTGTCCCTGTGACTTCTCTATTAGGATGACTGTAAGCTCTGACTAAGCTCAAAGACACGCCTCCTTTCTTCATTTGCTTTTGGTGAGTATTCTATCACAGCAATAGGAAAGATAGCCAATACATCCCTTAGAGAGTGGAGTTAGGGACGTGTTTGGGAAGGGAGAGAAGGTTTAGCCATCTTCCTTCCTTCCTTCCTTCCTTCCTTCCTTCCTTCCTTCCTTCCTTCCTTCCTATCTTTCTTTTGTTTACTTCCCTTCCCTCTTCTCCTCCCATTTCCCCCCCATCTCTTCTTCACAGCCTCCTCAATCCACTCCTCTGTTTCTATTCAGAAAGAGGCAGGCATCCCATGGTTATCAACAAAGCATGGTTATCAAGTTGCAGTGTGTATTAAGGCTGGGCAAGGCAACCCAGTATGAAGAATAGGTTCCCAAAAGCCAGCCAAAGTGTTAGGGACAGATCCTGCTCCCACTGTTAGGAGTCTCACAAATCAATAAAATTACACACTGTCACATATGTGTGGAGGGCCTAGGTTGGCCCCATGCAAGCTCCCTGGTTGTTGGTTCAGACTCTGTGAACTCCTATGAGCCCAGGTTAGTTGTTTCTGTGGGTTTTCCTGTGATGTCCTGGACCCCTATGGCTCCTACAATCCTTGTATGCACCCCACTCCCCCAAATCCGCAATACAGTTTAAGAAAAATAAAAGACTTAACCAAATTTCCCTTAATATCAGATATTGTGTCAGAGATATCCATGAATGCCATTTAATAGTCTCTAAAACTCGTTCAAATCAAAACATGCATTGCATGTGTGATTATGCAAAGATTATGGCTCCGTGGGGTTTTCTAGCAAGTCTGCAGCTCTGTGTGGTTCTTAGGCCAGACTGCAGACAGGGCTGGGAGGATTCTCTTGGTGTCAGCTCATGAATGCGGTTGTTTTCCCTCAGTTATCAATCACTTGTGGTTGCTCACACCCCACATGGACTGACTAAGACATGCCTGGTTGAACAGGTGGCTTCAAAGGCCTTCAGCTCCAATTAACTAACAGTTGTGGGTCTCAAGACAAATGAAGTAAAGGTTGGTACAAAGTAGCTATCTCCTTGCTGTGTTAAGCCCTGGGTGGCATCCTGGCACCTGCTGTTGCATCAGATTTGGTTACTAGTTCCTGAGAGGAGGATAAATACCAGTGTCAGGTGGGAGTCAAGTGCTAATGTGCTATTTTGAGAAAAGCAGATCACATTTATTTTGATTTTCTTGCTCTAACATTGAAATCTACTTCTGACCTCAAAGGAAATAATTAGCTATTTTATAAGTCATTAGTTGTGCTGAGTAGCAGTTTAAAAAACAGAAATGTCTTATGTATTACTTTATTGCTTTTCAGAAATAATTGAAGGAAGACACTGTGCTAACCTCTTTTAAAAATAAATCCTAAAATCAACAATTACCTCGCTGAGATTTAATGCTCTAAATAAAAACACTGCCTGCTGTTGCCCTAAAAAATTCTTGAGTCATGATATTTGAATTTGAGACTCTATTTCCAGCTTTTCTCACACGATGGAGCAGTGCTGCAGTTCAAAGGGGAAACAGTGACAGAGGTGGGCCCGTGGGATCTGCCGAATGATTGCACACAACTGGAAATCACAAAAAATCTTTTTGGCTGAAGAATTTCCAGTATGATAGTAATGAAGTTTGTTTCTAGATAAGAGTTTTAACTGTACAGGGAGTATATTCTAGAGGCCATAGAAAAAGTAGGAAGTATGTCATCTTCATAACAATAATTTTTCTAGAAAAGGTGATGTTGTACTAAATGTGAACATTTTGTGTATAATGAAAGTACTAAGCTCCTTAATGTGAGGACAACTCTTGCAAATGAACAGGACACACATGCTCAGAAGCCAAATGAACAGGACACACATGCTCAGAAGCCAAATGAACAGGACACACATGCTCAGAAGTCAAATGAACAGGACACACATGCTCAGAAGCCAAATGAACAAAACCGATGAGTGGACAGACGATAGTCACAGCCACAAACACTGAAGTGGCTGAGTCATAAGCTGAATCTTTGATTCCATTGCCATTGATGAACTGCAGATTCAGAGAAGATATTGGTATCCATTCATTAGCTGTGACTTTAATGTATCCACACCAAGATTCCGGCTTCTGTTGTTATTGTTGTTTTTCTTCTTTTTACCCTAACTAACCTACTTGCCACCTAATGGTGCTCATCTTAACAAACACCAACATTGTGCCCACCTCCTTGATGCAGGGTGTCCAGAGACCTCTCCCTGTATATCAAGTCATCCCTGTATCTTTGTCACGTTTGTTGATCCGTCAGTCCTCCTTTTGATCTTCCTTTGTCACCCTTACTCTCTAATGAGCCATGTCCATCTAACATTGAAAGTGATCTCTTTCATCTTAATTAAAATGAAGCCTACTGATTTTTTAAAACAGGTTGTATGTTTGCATTGTTGAAAGTTTAAATTTTACAAAATGATATCAGTGAGATATTTCTGTAGTATATCTGGTTGTTTCTGGCTGGGTGGGTTCATGGCCATCATGAAGTATAGTCATTGCAAACACTTGGGAAGCCCTCAGGTAGCTGAGTCTGTTAACATTCTTGGGTCTTTAAAAAGGCTCAAGAAGCTCCTATGCCCCTCCTTACCATGGATCTGGGCTCAGTATAAGTGACATGGTGATGCACTGTTGCTAGGGATGGAGATTGTGTGTGTGTGTGTGTGTGTGTGTGTGTGTCTGTGTCGGTGTCTGTGTCTGGTGTGTGTGTGTTCATGGTGTTTTGACTTTTCCATTACCGGGGTGTATTTACGAAGGCTGCAGTGAGCACCATGAGTAGTACCATTTCTGGACTAACGTGTGTCCTGTATCTTACACACGAGTTAAAGTCAGACTCTGATCAGCAGCTGTCCACCAATGAGATCTCATTGATCCCAGGAGTGCTTCAGCTAGGTTTACATCCATTTAATATCAAGGATGATAGAAAAAGATCACGTTGGAAGGTTTGGACAAGGCGATTTGCTAGGATCCATGTACTAGTCAGTCACAGGAACTGATGATCCTAGCAGCCTATGTTTCTATAGAGTTGAATTTAGGAACTTAGTTTTTATTCATATAAAATAATTCTCTGCTTTAGGTTGTTCATTTAACCCAGTCTACTTGGTTCATATAATTTTCTTTCATATTTTTAATATAAAGCATGTGTTAAGTCACTTTTCTACCACTTGAAGAAATTCTTAAGGAAACCAACTTGAAACGAAGTAAGAGTTGCCTTTTGCTCACAGTTTCCAAGGTTTTACTCCATGATTAGTGTAGTCAGTCACTTTCTGGGTTCATTAGGCATGGTGTGGGGAGCAAAGAGAAACAAAGGAAGATGACAGACCCACTGTTTCCTTCAAGAGCATCCCTTAGTGACCTAACTTCCTTCTACTGGCGCATCACATCCCAGTAATGGCACAGGTGGTCACCAAACCTTTAACACCTGTCCTGTGGGGACCAATCAATGACAGATTCCACAAGTACTTAACATTTGATCCCAGTCTGTTGCCCTACTTTTTATGTATTTTCTTTCCTCATGCCTTTTAGTCACACGGCTTTTGTGTACTCACACTCGTGATAGGTAAACACAGTGGTGTTTGCATGTCATCAACTGGTTTTTCCTCAAGTGTAGTCCTTAGGTGAAGAATTAAAAACGGATGTGGTGATGGTTGGAAGACTACAGAATGTAAAGGAGGCTGCACCTTGGTTTCCCAACTGCCCAGACCCAAACAATCACACAGAAGCTGTATTAATTACAATACTCTGGCCTAGAGCTTAGGCGTATTCCCAGCTAGCTCTTACATCTTAAATGAACTCATTTCTATTAATATGTGTATCACCACAAGGCTGTGTCCTACTGGTAAGGTTCCAGTGCCTGTCTCCTTCGGCAGCTACATGGTGTCTCTTTGACTCCACCTACTCTCTCTATGTATCTCTGTTTGGATTTCCAACCTGGCTTTACTCTGCTGTTATTGGCCAAAATAGCTTTATTCATTATCCAATAAAAGCAACACATATACAGAAGGACATCCCTCATCAATAGAAAATTAGATTTGGTAAATAAAACCCAAATACAAGAAGTTGTAGAAATATAAAAGTGTCATAGTATCTTACATAGTCTTGAGTTTTTTTGTTTTTGTTTGTCTTTGCTAAAATGAGGCTGTGTAGCACAGAGATGATCAAGTTAGACTGCATTAACTTGTACCTAAACTAGTTCTCACAAGAAACAATTATCATAGCGATCGAGAGAACTGAACCACCCAGAGGGCTGAGTGTCACCATGGGCTTTAGTAGTTTTCAGCTGAAATGTGCCACAAATGGAAGATAAGAGAAGAATGTAGGAGGCACCGTGAAGTCGCCCACCTCTGACGATTTCTCCACTCATGCTCTTTCTGCCAGCCTGATGCAAGTGTTGTCCAAGAGAAGACGCAGTGGTAGTGAATCCAAAGGCTGCTGTGATTGGCGTATAATTATCAATTCTTTGACTTCTAAGGTACTCCTTTGCCATTGTTTTATCATGAGCTCATTAAACCATTTAATCAAAGGTCTGATGGAAAATGATTTAGGAACTAATAGGTTAGTAGAGCTCCTGTCTTTGTTCTTTGAGAAATGCTGCTAGCACTAATGGCGCACGGCAGTAAGTAATGTTCCCTTTGCCTCCAGGGAGATGCCAAATGCAGGCATCATGCATGCGAATTAAAAACACACATGCTAAGGGGATGTAGTCTACATACCTTACATTTTAGACACCAGTGAAAACTTAAACATTAAAAACAAAACAAAAATCAGTAACGGTAGAGTTTAGGAAGTAAGATAATATTAGCAGAAAATTTCAAATGTGTCAGGAATCTATGTTAAAAACATTAGATAATATATTTATATACATAAAGGGACTCAAGGTTAGCTCTCTTTAGGCATTAGAATTTTACAGTCAATAGTTTGTGGGCTTACTATGATTTGGTAGCCCAATTGCTATGTAAAACTGAAACTGGGTAGATCAATAAGGGATTGATTATTTTCAAAAGCTTCACTTTGCTTGTAGCTAACTGCTTAATCCTTTAAGTCAGAACTTTTGAGTTTTAATTCTGATGCAGTGAAATCAGTTTAAATGGATTGTATCTCTCCATGCCATCTCACTCAGGGTGTAATGGATGCACTGTGATCTTTCTTCGCAGCCTAGTGGCGTCGTCCCTGTTCTGGTTCTCCTGATGTGCTGGAGCAGAGCAGCCTCTACAAGGAGGCGCAGTCCCAGGTGGTCACGGGCAGCCCTCCCTGTGATCAGGGCGTCAGTGGTTTCTCAGTTGTTCTTTGTTCTCCAGGTCGTTACTGCGTCTCTGCCCCCTGGTTTTATTAATCTATGGCTCAAGGAGGTATCCTGGGACCAACTACTATTTAGCCTTTAATAAATTGATTGCACTCTTCAATAAATCAACTAATTTCACTTTAATGAAATTGATTTTTTATTGTGGTGTCACATTCCTCTTCCTTGTCTCTGTTTTCTAGGGATCAATGAAATCTCTAACTCTCAAATACTTCTCTGCCATCTCCATGGTTTGCCATTCATGAGTTGCCAGGTTCTTTTCAAAGTCTCCATGTGTTTTAAATCATCTTGTTCCCTTCTGTTGTTGTGTCAATATCATAACCTACAGCAACTCAGGAACTGAAAGGGTTCATTTGGCCTATGATTTTAGGTAAAAATCCATTAATAAGAGAATTCACCTTAGGAGTGTGAAGACAGGAACCATGGAAGAACTCGGTTTGCTGGCTCGCTGTCTGGTTCACTCACTTGCCTGTCTAGGGATGGTGCTGCACACAGTGTGCTGGCCTCTCCTTCATCGGTAATAAAAAGATAGACCTCCATAGACATGCATGTGGGCCAGTCTGACCTAGGCGGTTACTTAATTAGGGCATTCCTCTCATTTAACTCTGGATATGTGTCAGATTGACATAGCTAACTAGGATACTAATTAACACATATTGGGTTTCTGTGGGCTTAATGTTCTCCTTGGTTTTTGCTACCTTTAAGCAGAATTTCATACACTAGCAACATTGGAAATCACATCTTTGACCTTTAAGTCAGAATCGCTTTCATCATCAGTAATTCTTTTTACTCTGCCAACACAGAGGTAATATTAAAGGCAGAGAGCTATTGTTCAGTTAGAGATCAGTGTTCCCTTTCTAGGAAAATCATTACAGTTTTCCATAACATTGAAGCAGTGTGCATCATGCCTCCCATGTCGGGTAGTAGGGGTAGAACTGCTGGGAACTTATAAACAGCAAGCACACCGTTTAGCACTCCGAACTGAATGACCAGAGTCCTTAGCAGAGGCTGAGGGAGGTAGAGTATAGGACCTTTGTATTGCCAGGCAACATTGTGGGACATAGAAGGGCTATGTTCTTCTTAAAGGGGTATGATATGGAAAGACCTTCTAAAGTTGAACATCTCTGTAGGCAGTGAGACAAGGGTAGGATTACTTCTCCTTAGAATGTACAACTTAAAATATTCCTTATCCTGAGACTATGAACCATGGTCTGGAAGCTTCAGTCTCACTATGGGTGGCATCTGGGGACAAATAGAGGCCAAAACTAAGATATTGAGGAAACGTTGTAGTCCATAGTGAGAAATTGTGAAAAAAGGATATTATGTTGGGAGCCAATGCTGAGGGCTCTGAATCTTATTCTCTTTCCAAAGGACTGGTGAAATGAGATCTCCCTGACTTTATTCCTCTAGGAAGCAGATCCTGCTGTTAGGTATCTAGATGCTGTTGAAAATGCCTGTGTAAGCTCCTGCCCTCCTGAGTGTGGTTTATGGATCCCTATTACTATAGAAGAGGATGGACCTTCCAACCATCTGAGGGCAATATTGTAAGCCTCTCAAGGAAGTAGACTGTGCTCTTAAAGGAGATGTCAGGAAAGCTGAAACCAAGTTTCCCTCAAGTTTATATTCTCTGTTTATTGTTTGAACACTCCCAGTGTATCAAATAATTTGCCCACGGATAGACTCTCCACTGGATGTTGGACAAGAGCTAATCTTTAAGCTTCCCACACTCTCTGAGCCACTCCAGCTTAGGGTTCTGAGGTATGGCTTTGCAACTACATGTACTTGGAGTTAGTTCTAAGATCCTTCGATTATCACTATGTAATGGTTCAGTTAAAGGCTTCTTGATCTTATGTCTAGAGATGTGGACACCGGACATTTGTGGGCAGTGAGTTACTCAAAAGTATCTGACATGGCCTATCACCACTATTGTTATTCCTGGTGTCTCACCATGTTCTCCACTCTGGCCTAATATCTGTCATCCTTCTGCCTCAGTCTCCCAAATGAGTGCTGGGATTACAGGTATGTCCCCATGCCCCACTTATCAGTTATCATCTGTCAGAGAGCTAGAGAGTGGAAAGGACCTACCTGAGAGTCACAGAGCCCAGTGTGACAGGTCCTGAGAGTCCCTGGAGCCTGGTGTGACAGGATCTGAGAGTCCCTGGAGCCTAGTGTAGCAGGTCCTGAGAGTCCCTGGAGCCTAGTGTGACAGGTCCTGATAGTCCCTGGAGCCCAGTGTGACAGGATCTGAGAGTCCCTGGAGCCCAGTGTGGCAGGTCCTGAGAGTCCCTGGAGCCCAGTGTGACAGGATCTGAGAGTCCCTGGAGCCTAGTGTGACAGGTCCTGAGAGTCACTGGAGCCTAGTGTAGCAGGTCCTGAGAGTCCCTGGAGCCTAGTGTGACGGGTACTGAGAGTCCCTGGAGCCTAGTGTGACGGGTACTGAGAGTCCCTGGAGCCCAGTGTGACAGGTCCTGAGAGTCCCTGGAGCCCAGTGTGGCGGGTCCTGAGAGTCCCTGGAGCCCAGTGTGACAGGATCTGAGAGTCCCTGGAGCCTAGTG
>PVIU01012347.1:0-60529 GCA_004026605.1 Ondatra zibethicus | reverse complement strand
TCAGTATAGATTGAATTTTCACCCCAAACACTTCTGATCTGTGGTTGGTTGAATCTGTTCCTACAGGAAGACACAGTTAGACAAGGCCAAATGTTTACAATGAGTCTATACTTTTTATAAGCAAATAGGTCACATGCTGAGTAAGAACACTACGATAAATGAGGACAGCAGTGAAGCAAGACAGATCAATGGACAAACACGATGGAGTAGACAGGCTAGAAACCGATCCAAGCACATAAGGCTACATGATTTATTATAAAGGGGACCCTGGGAGAAATAGAAAGAGATGGACTTTCCAGGAAATGATGCTATAAAGAGGGATTATCTAGATGGAAATTTAAATAGAATTTTCGTTTCCAATGACACTAAAAGTTTCAAGAAAATACAAAAATGTGAAATGTAATACTATAAAGTTTTCAGATAACAATTCTCTCTGTAACTTCAAGGTAGGAACTGCTAGGTTCAAAGCAGGCCACCTGAGCAGTAGTGCAGCTGCACATACACAGGAAAGCAGGCCGCCTGAGCAGTACTGCAGCTGTGTATGCACAGGCAAGCAGGCCGCCTGAGCAGTACTGCAGCTGTGTATGCACAGGAAAGCAGGCTGCCTGAGCAGTACTGCAGCTGTGTATGCACAGGAAAGCAGGCTGCCTGAGCAGTACTGCAGCTGCACATACACAGGAAAGCAGGCTGCCTGAGCAGTACTGCAGCTGTGTATGCACAGGAAAGCAGGCTGCCTGAGCAGCACTGCAGCTGTGTATGCACAGGAAAGCAGGCCGCCTGAGCAGTACTGCAGCTGCACATACATAGGAAAGCAGGCCGCCTGAGCAGCACTGCAGCTGAGCATGTGCAGGAAAGCAGGCTGCCTGAGCAGTACTGCAGCTGCACATACACAGGAAAGCAGGCCGCCTGAGCAGCACTGCAGCTGCACATACATAGGAAAGCAGGCTGCCTGAGCATTACTGCAGCTGCACATACACAGGAAAGCAGGCCACCTGAGCAGCACTGCAGCTGCACATACACAGGAAAGCAGGCCGCCTGAGCAGCACTGCAGCTGTGTATGCACAGGAAAGCAGGCCGCCTGAGGAGTACTGCAGCTGTGTATGCACAGGAAAGCAGGCCGCCTGAGTAGTAGTGCAGCTGCACATACATAGGAAAGCAGGCCGCCTGAGCAGTACTGCAGCTGTGTATGCACAGGAAAGCAGGCCGCCTGAGCAGCACTGCAGCTGAGCACGTATAGGAAAGTGCTTCCTGACAAACACAGAAAACTACTACCTGTAAAGGAAATGAGCAAGAGATAACACTTACACTAAAATGAAGGCATGTTCACCAAAAGTGAAAGATAAACCATATAAAACAGTTTATAACATCCCATCAAGTATTGACCAGTATCTAAAAACCACACAAAATTCTTATAAACCATCAAGACAAAGACAGCTCAGCAGGCTGAGGATGCCTCAGTGGGTAGTTTACTGCAAAAGCATGGAGAAATAAGTGTGAAATCACAGGACCTGCACAAAGCTTGGTGTCCCAGTCTCCTATGGAGAGAAGGGGTAAGAAAGCCAGCACCAGAGGCTGTCCTCTGACCTCCACACGTGTGCCACGGCAAGTGTGCCCACACTGACTCTCAGACAAAGGTAACCGGAAGCTGAACAAGAAGATGAACCAAAGGCTTAAGCACACACAAGAGGAAATCCAAATGCTCAATAAAATGCTTTTCTTCTCAAAAGGAGGAAGTGAACGGTAAAATTAAAACCCAACACAATCCTATTAAAAGCTGAACCAAATTTAGACATAATTGGCCAGAATGAGAACTGTTAATAATATGCCAGGCGGTGGTGGTACACGCCTTTAATCCCAGCACTTAGGAGGCAGAGGCAAGCGAATCTCTGAGTTTGAGGCTAGCTTGGTCTACAGAGTGAGTTCCAGGACAAGACTTGTCAATGGGAAACTTGTCTTTAACTCCCCCAGTACCCCCTTCCACCCGAAAAAAGAAAAAAAACGAAAGAAAGGAAACTGGTAATAATCATTACAGAATAAGTTCTACTAGCATCTAGTTAAGGACCTGAACAAAGCTCAACAAAACAATTCCATGTTCAAGTATAAACCTTAAAAAAGCACACACCAGCAAACCATAATTCAAAGCCAAAGATAAAGCGGTTTTTGCTGGTGTTGTTTTGGTTGTTACAGAAAATTTGTTCTATGAATAACAGAATAAGCAAAGGTTGTGTTTCTAAGACAACTCTGGAAAGGCGACTCGGACAGTGAGGAACACCCGAGGGTGACAAGGAACTCCAGGAACGTCTTGTTCCAGGCCCAGCCACAGTTACAGATTCTCATTATATCATTAATTGTTACACTGTATTTCCATTTTATGATTTTTTTTGTTAGTTTGTTTTTCAAGGCAGTGTTTCTCCGTAGCTATGGAGCCTGTCCTGGAACTTGCTCTATAGACCAGGCTGGCCTCCAATTCACACAGAGATCCACCTGCCTCTGTCTCCCAAGTACTACCACCACTGGGCCATTTTATGATTTTTTAACCTATGTTGTATTTTACAATAAAAATAAAACTTAAGTGATGCTTAACTTAACCTGAGTAGTAGTAGATATTGCTACATGGTAACTTTCTACATGTGTGTTATCATCTCGGTACCAATAATACAGGTGTGTGAAAAATCCTACCATCAGGCTGGGTGGTGGTGGAGCACTCCTTTAATCCCACCACTTGGGAGGCAGAGGCAAGGGCAGCCTGGTCTACAAGAGCTAGTTCCAGGATAGGCTTCAAAGCTACAGAGAAACCCTGTCTCAAGGGGGAAAAAAATCCTGACGTCTACACTAAAACCGTCTCTGATTCAATCACAGTATTATAATTTCTCAGGGACTAAACATCTCACGTGTGTAATCTTTGATTTTCTTAGTGTTTAAGGGAAGTAAGAATTTGAAAACTACAGGTGTTAGGACACAGGGCCCTATTAACTGTTTTGTCAAAACTGGAATCACAGCACACACCCAAGCCACCACCACCTCACCACCTCTCATATGGCGTACACCCCTGAGACTATTCTTCGTGCTTCAATCTTTCACTCTGGTTCCTCAACCAAGCAGCAAAAGTGATCCTTTTTTTTTTTAATATGTATGTGTATGAGTGTTTATCTTCTGGCGTGTATGTGCATCATGTGTGTGGCCCTCTGGAAAAAGGGCGTGTACATCTCTGTCTGGTTAAGTCCCCTGCAAGATCACCCGCGATTAACTGCTGAGCTGCCTCTCCAGGCTCAAACAAGCTCTTTTAAAGACCAAACCATGCTCAACTCCTCCCTTGTCTTGTTTCTTTGTTGCTGCTGTTTGTTTGTTTTTTGAGGCAGGGTTTCTCTGTGTATCCCGGGCTGTCCTCTCTCTGTAGATCACGATGGCCTCAGAAATTTGCTTACCTCTGCCTCCAGAGTTCTGGGATTAAAGGCGTGCACCACTACTGCCAGGTTGTTTTCTTTTTTGAGAAAAGGTCTCAGCTGGACAGTGGTGGCACATGCCTTTAATCCCACCACTGAGAGGAAGGTGGATCTCTGTGAGTTCAAGGCCACCCTGGTCTAGAGATGCAGTTCCAGGACAGTTATAGCTACAGAAAGAAACCCTGTCTCAAAACAAACAAAGGTCTCATATATGCCTGCATGGCCTGGAACTCAAGAGACTTGCCTGCCTCTCAGCTCCCTGAGTACCATATTAAAGGCACCATCACACCCAGACTCCCTTGGTCTCATGTTTGCTCTGTTTAGCATCCCTCCCCACTCACTATGCTTCAGTCACCTTGCCCCTTGTAATTCTCCAAACATATACATCAGTTCCCTACCTGCATCTTGTTGAGTCAAAGTCTTGCTATGTCTTCCTCCATGTGTGGCGTCACAGGTTTGTTCCACTTTTGTCTATATTTCTACCCAGAAGAGTTTTCTTCCAAATGTCTCTAAGTGTCTCATTCCATTAAGGTCACTGCCTAGCTGTCCCCTCTACCACTGTGCTGACAATCATACCCTGAATAGCTCATGCCCCTTACACAGCACTCTGTTCTCTTTAGTCTTTTGATCCATCCTAGTTTTCCACATGCACTTAAGTCTGTGAGATATTATATTTGTTATTCTATATATTCTGACTCTCCCACGTCTATAACTCCCCACTACATGACAGATTCCTCAGGGTACGGCTCTGTCTCGACTACCAGGACAGTCCCAGATCACAGTGGCCACGTGATACAACTGAGAGGTGTACGAATAAACTGATTGCAAGAGAGTTTAACTTGAGAAGATCAATGGAAATACTTACATATTTTTTGCGCTTTGGCCTTTTCAAGAAAGTATCTCTTGAAACCTGGTCTGCTGTTCTTGCCACGTCTTCCAAAAATCGATAGTCTTGTAATTTCAGAATGGAAAAATGAGTAAGTGACATGTACCGGCGGCCGGGAAGCATTTACCTGCTGTGCACAAAAGGACTCACCACTTAGCAGATTCATTTCAGTAAACTGCTGCAGCGAGACATAGGCAGTTCTATCACGGACACCGCTACAAGTCAGCTCTGCTTTGTGCTTCTTTACGCAGGGCAAACTGCAGGAGCAAACAGGAAGCAGCTCTGTACCCGAAGTTGAATGTAAAGAGGTGGGGATAAGGTAGAGGATAGTGTACCTAGCTGCAGGAATAGTGCATGCAGCGTGGACGTCGGTACTTTGTGCAGAGGTGGGGATAAGGTAAGGGATAATGTATCTACCTGCAGGAATAGCGCATGCAGCGTGGACATCGGTACTTCGCTTCTTCTGTCCCACAAGTTCCACACCTGTAAAAGCGCACCTGTGACTCAATACTCAAACACTAACTCACGATCTCTGAATGCTGACTCACGGACATCAAGGCAGTCAACGCAAAGAAGCATAGGCCAGCAACTCTGATAAAATATTTGATAGCTGTCATTGAAAATTATGAAAATGTCTACAAATGACCATTTACGATAAAATGCAATTCTAGAAAACAATATATATGGGGAAAATCTCATTTTGACTTTGCTGCTGCAATTAGAGAATAACATGAATGGGTGATTTTTTTAAAAAATCTGTAATTCATGGAGATTTTGTGTGTGTCTAGAAGTTACATTTGGATATTATAAAAGCATATACACCAGCACAACAAGATAGGATGAGACGGGGCTAAATTTAACAGTAATGTATGCCGTTTCCAAAAGTTCACATCTACTTTAGAGTGGACACCAGAATAAGCCAGGGATGGTATTACTCATCTTCTGAACCACAGCTCACCCAGTACAATTCAGTTCAGTCAGTCGAGCTGTTTGAGACAGAATCTGATCAGTTCTGGTTCTCTGTGCCATCACATGAACACACTAAAGTAACTACAGCCAAGAAATAAGCATTCATATGCGCCATGAAAAACTTCAAGAGGTGTCTATTAACTCCGCCCACCCTTTCATTGTTGGCTTTTATTAGATATCCCCTAATTCCTATTTTCTCTAGTGGGTGAAACCCTGCACAAGAGCGTCACAGCTAACAAGACCTGGTTCCATAAAGGTCTCCGACCCCCAGAATTTTCTCCCTATCTTGACCATTCCATGCTGGACACTACCACTTCACACAGTGTCCCAGATACTTCAGGGACCCACTTCATGCCTGGTTTAATTTACTCCACTTTCTGCTGTTAGAGTAGCTTTGTCCACGCAATGTTCTATTTCCCATCTGGGTTTTCTCCCTGCCCTACCTTGACATAGCCAATTTCCTCTTGCAGCCCACTCGGGGATTCGTCTGGGGCTCTTCCTTCACCTGCGTGCCGTCCATCTCTTCTCTCTTGAGGCAATCCTCTTCTTTGACGCGCACTCCCTCCAACACCTGCTCCTCCTTTACGTTCTGACCAACAAACAACTCCTGTTTTACGTTCAAGTCCTCCGTCACTTCTTTCCAGTCCGTTACCTCCTCCTTCACCTTCACTTTCTCTTCCTTTACTTCTGGCGCATCCACCATCTCCTCTTTCACCACCAGGCTACCATCGGCCTCCTGCTTCACCTCCAGCACGCCCACCTTCTCCTCCTTCTCCTCAGGCCCGCCTTCCACCTCCTGCTTCACCCAGGGGCTGTCCGATATGCCACCGTCTACATCCGACCAGTCCACCACTTCCTGCTTCACCACAGCTAAGTCCATCTTTATCTCCTCCGCATCCTCTGTGGTCTTAACTCCTGGCAGGCCGTTCCTCTCCTCTCCATCGCCAGCCTCCGGGCTCCCACCTAAGTCCCAGGCTCCCTCCCCACCAGCCTCGGGTCTCGGCCGCGCCCCCTCCGCTACCCTCTGGGGACCTCCTCCCGGAGTCCCTTCCTTCTCCGCCGCCAACTCCATCAGCTCACGAGCCTAGGCCGATGCGGCCACTCCGTTCTTCGCGGTGGCGCTACCACGCCAACAAGCGGGATTACCACACGAATCACCGACAGCGCCACACGTGTGCAATACAGAAGCCGCCAGCTCCGCCCTCCCGCTAGATGCGGGATGAGCCGTAAAGCAACTCTTCCGCGCCACGACTCTTCACGACTTGTGGAGTTCTTTACGGCGCTGCCGCTTTGCATCCCTTTGGGCCGTGAGAGACCAGTCCTAGGCTCCAAAATTGGCGTCCTGGGTACTGAAACGATAGTCTCGAAATAAGATGACCCGCTTCCGCCTGTATTAAGGATTAACTCTAATAATGGAAGACAGATTCCCATATTCCTCTAAAGTTTATACTGTCTAAACCAGTGGTTCTCAACCTTCCTAATCCTGCCCCCCTTTAATACAGTTCATGTTGCAGTGAGCCCCCCACCATGAGATTATTTTCATTGCTGCTGCATAACTATACTTTTGCTATTGCTAGTAATCGTAATGTAAATGTTTTTGAAGATAGAGGCTTGCCATAGGGGTCGCTACCCACAGGTTGAGAACCACTGGTCTAAACTGTCGTGATTCACCTTTACCAAGGTATTAGAAAACGTCTTTACGCCTGAGTGGCGGTGGCACACGCCTGTAATTCCAGCACACAGGAGGCAGAGACAGGCGGATCTCTGTGTTTGAGGCCAGCCTGGTGTACAGAGTGAGTTCCAGGACAGCCAGGGCTACACAGAGAAATCCTGTCTCAAAAACCAACCAAACAAAGAAACAACAAAAAAGAAAATGCCTTTAATCCTAGCATTTAGGAGCTAGAGGCAGGAGAATTTCTGTTACTTAAAGGCCAGCCCTGTCTACATAGTAAGTTCTGGGTCAGCCAGGGCTATATAGTGAGGCCCTGTTTCAAAAGCAAAGCAAGCAGTGGGAGAAGGAAAAAGTAGGAAAGAGAGGGGAGAAAAAGAGGAGAGATATGCTTATCTACTCCTGCAAGGATTACATGAAACCATGCCTGGGAATCACTCACTACTCCCAGCAACTGAAACTCTGCTTCCTACACACTAGCAATAGCCCCTCAAATCCATATGCTGAAGTCCTTAATCCCTAATACCTCTCAATTTTGACTATATTTTGGAGATCAATCCTTTGAAGGTATACTGGTTAAAATGAGGTCATGATAATGGGCTCTAATCCAATCTGACTGAAGCATTATTTAATAAGAAATTTGCATACAAGTGGGATGGCCATAGAGTACTGGACTATGGTGAGAAATTAGCCATCCATTTGCCAACCCAGGTAGCCTTAAAAAAAATACTTCTGAACCCTTGGTTTTGAACTTTTACAGTTTCTTGAACTTTGAATAAATAAGAATGTGTAAGGTCTACTCCTGCTCCTGGGGTTCATCTTGAGGACAGTTTCTGGTCAGCCAGATAAAACATTCTGTTTGTTCCTGTGCGCCCTTTGCCCCCCCTGGTGATTAGCTGTAGGGCATTGTTTACTCCATCTTGGGTATGGCAATTTCCCACCTGCCTGGGGGGAATTCCTTGTGCAGCAGCAGCTAGGTGTTTAAGGATTTCCCCAAGGTTGAATAAATGGATTAGACCTCCTTTCTAATGACCCAGGTCTTTTGTGTGTTCTTTCAATCTCCAGGCCCTTGCGGGCTTGCTCACGTAAGGTACAGTGGCGCGCGAACTGTACTGAGAGGGTAACACAGATGCAGGTGTTACAAGAAAGGTCTTTAAGTCATCCAGTTTGCGCTATCATGTTGCTTCAGTAAACTGACACACTGGCCACCAACCGAAAGAACTGCTGCTGTGTGACACTGTTTCCGGAGGAAGAAGTAAACAAATGTCTATTCATCCCAGGGAGGAACCAACAACAGACCAAAGTAAGGATTCTACCAACGTCCAACTTGGTGAGCCTGTGAGTACATTGGGACTACTCACAGAAGCTTCATCTACAGTCCTACAAATAACATAGTTGTGCTCTAATTAATGACAGAATAATACTGTAGTATGTACCACGTTTTCTTTATTTGTTAATCTACTGATGGACACCTAGGCTGATTCCATGTCTTGGCTGTTGTGGCTAATGTTTCACTCAACATGAGTAGGCAGGTTTCCTTTCCCTTTCCCCTTTTCTTTCTTTCTTTCTTCTTTTTTTTTTTTGAGACAGGGTCTCTCCATGTAGTCCTGAACTGGAACTTCCTGGGTTGTTGCTGGACTTGAATTTACAGAGATCTGCCTGCCTCTGGAGCACAGGGATTAAAGGTGTGGGTCACCAAGATGGGCTTTTCACATTTATTTATTTATTTACTTAGTTGCTTATTTATTTTGCTTTTTCAAGCAGGTTTTCTCTGTGTAGCTCTAGCTGTCCTGTCACTCTCTCTGTACACCACGCTGACCTCAAACTCAGAAATCTGCCTGTGCTACCACACCCAGCAGAAATGGGCAGGTTTCTATGGAGTGTGCTGCTTTAGATTCCTTCAGGTATGTGCTTTGGAAGGTACTACTGCTGGGTAATAGCTCTAATTTTAGTTTTCTAAGGAACCCCTATACTTATTTCCATGAGGGCACACTAATGTACATCCATACCAACAGTAGAGAAGGGTTCCTTTTCTCTCAATATCCTTACCAGCCCTTGCTGTCTGATTTCATGATGACAGCCAGTCTCACCGGGGAAAGATGGACTCCTAATGTACTCTGATTTGAAATCTTCTACTGGCTCTGGATGTCAAGTATTTTTTCACATTGTTTTGCTATTTAGATTTTCACTTGTTTATTATTGTATGTGTGTACGATGTATATATGTGTGCACTTACATGCTATAGCAAATATGTGGATGTCGGAGGACAACACTGGGGAATCAGTTCTCTGTGGGTTCTGAGGACTGAATTCAGTTTGACAGGGTTGCATGGCAAGAACTGTTATTTACTGAGTCATTTTTGTTAGGCTAAGGCATTGAACATTCGACTTCTTTTGAGAATTGTTCAATTCATTTGCCTTTTGTTGATTGGATTTTTTTGGTTTTGGTGTTTATTTTTTGAGCTCAGATTTATGTTTTACAATGTATTTAATTAATTAATTGTGTGTGTGTGTGTGTGTGTGTGTGTGTGTGTGTACATATGAGAGTCACAGTGCACATGTGGAGGTCAGAGGACAATTCTCTTCTTCAACCATATTGTGATTGAACTCAGACCACCACCAGGCTTAGCAAAATGTGCCTACAATGGTCTGAATAAGAATAGCCCACAGGCTCATGTATTTGAATGCCTAGTTCCTAGTTGGTGGAATGTTTAGGAACTATTAGGAGGTATGGCCTTGTTGGAGTAGGTGTAGCTTTGTTAGAAGATGTGTGTAAAGGTCTAGGGTTAGTGGTGAGCTCAAGAATATACTGTTTAAATCTCCACGTGTTTATTTAGCTTCTTTTGTTATTGGATATTCAGTTTTATTCTACTACTGCCTGATAATATCAAAAAATTATTTTTATTTTTTTATTTATTGGTATTTGTTAAGACTTGCTTTATGGCCAGAACTTCTATTTTGGGGAAGTTCCTTGGTTTGCTGAGAAGATTGCACATTCTGTAGTAACTGCTGGATATGATACTTTGTAGATCTGCATCAAGTCTGTTTTATCTGTGGTGCAGTTAAGCTCTGAAGTTTCTGTGCAGATATTTTGTTTACATGATCTCTATATTAGTTAGAATGGTATGCTGAAATCATATATTATACTGTATTCATACCTGCCCTTTTATGCCCAGTAGTGTTTTGTTTATGAAATTGAGCATGCCAACATTTGCTAAAGAAATATTTACTATCATTCTATCTTCTTACTGTATTTTCCCATTGTTAATACATAGTGACCTTTCTCTCTTCTGAGACACTGACTTTCATTCCTCTTGTCATATAACAATGTCCTTTCCTGCTCGTGTCCCACATCCACTTGCTCTGTGTGCACGTCTCCATCCTTTCACTTTCTCATCCTTGCCAATGAGGTGCATCTTACAGACAGCGAGCAGCTGAGTCTTGTGTTGATATAGTAATTTGCATCTTCTAATGGGAGAGGTGGATTTATTTTTTGAGACAGGGTCTTGGCCGGGTTGACCATGATGCTGTGGCAATGCTCTCTTTCTTTTGTTTCAGATTCCCAGGCTGGAGTAACAATCATCCACCATGCCTAATCTGTTTCAATCTTTAATAGTCGGGCTTCTTATCGATTGATATCTACTGATTCCTGTAATTTTGTTGGTTGTTGTCATGGTTTGTTTAAATACTGTTTCTTCTTGTTCTGTTACTCATCTTAGGAGCTCATTGGTCCACTGAGTTGAATATGTTTGTTTCCCCCTCAGTCCTCTATTGTTTCTTGAGCACTTGTGGTTTGTAAGGTGTTTCTTTGCCTTCTATGTGTAGATTCCATTCCAGTATCTTCTGCAATGCTGGCCTCGTAGTCATGAACTATTTAAGGTTGTTTTTTTTTTAAATCATTGTTATATTTAATTTTGGTTGTCAACTTGATTACATCTCAGATCAACTAAAACCCAGGCTGGGGCTGGAAAGACGGTTCAGTGGTTAAGAACACTTGCTACTCATCCAGAAACCCTGAATTCAGTTCCCAGCAACCACATCAGGTGACTTACAATCGCCTGTGACTCCAGTTCAAGGGGACCCAATGGCCTCTTCTGGATACCAGGCAAGCACACACACACACACACACACACACACACACACACACACACACACACACACACACACACACCTGCACAAGCATGTGTGTGTATGTATTATACATATGCAAGCAAATACTCATAAAATAAAAACAAAGAAGTCCAAAACAAACAACAAAAACAAGATTGTGGGCACTTCTGTGAGGGAATTTCTTAACCAGATTATTTGAAGCAGGAAGACCCACCCTAAATCTTGGCAGCCCACATAAAGGACATGGAGGGAGGAAAATTTGCTTTTTGCCTCCTTTCTTTCAGTCTCAATGGTTAGTTCATCCATGGGGCTGCTAAGCCATTCCTTCCTTGGTATTAGAAGCAACTTCTTCAAGATTCCAATATAGACTGAAGATCAATAGCTCTCTGGGAACTCTGGGAATTCAGGACTCCAGCACCTGATTGAAAACACAGAGACACCCATCCTCTTGGAATGAACAACTACCAGATTCTAGGTCTTTCTGTCATTGGATGATTGTGGTAGTTTGAATAAGAATGATCCCCTAGGCTCATGTATTTGAATGCTTGGTCAACAGGGAGAGGTACTATTCGAAAGGATTAAGAGATGTGGCCCTGTTGGATCAGGTGTGGCCTTGTTGAAGGAAGTGTGTCACTGTGGGTTGACTTTGGGGTTTCAAAAGGCCAAACCAGGGCTACTGGATCTCTCTCTCTTTCTGTTGTCTGTGACTCTGGGTGTAGAGCTCTCAGTTTTTCCAGCACTATGTCTGCCTGAATACTACCGTGCTCCCACTATGATGATATGGAGGAACCTGAAACTGTAAGCCAGCCCCAGTGAAATGCTTTCTTTATCAGAGTTGTTACAGCAATAGAACACCAGCTAAGACAATGCCATTGTTATATTATCCAGACTATATTCTGTAAGCCAGTCTAAAAAAAAATCCCCCACATGTATGGATATGTATGTATGTATGGATGGATATGTATGTATGTATGTATGGATATGTATGTATGTATGGATGGATGGATATGTATGTATGTATGTATGTATGTGTAGCCTTTCATTTCTGTCCCTTTAGAGAGCCCTGATGGTACAGTCCTGGAGGGTATACTCTTCTTGATGCTGTGAAAAATGCCTGACAGAGGCTGCTTCAGGAAGAAAGGATTTATTTTGGTTACAGTTGAGGATAAATAGTTAGTACATCATGTCAGAGAAGACATGGCAGCTGGAGACTGCTGGTTGCATTGCATCCCCCTCATCAGGGAACAGACAGATGAATGCTAGTGCTACTGTTCAAAAATTCCCAGGATGCTTAAAGGTTATATGGTCTTCATACCTCAGAGGCAAATTGGTACTGTTCATATTTGAGAACCATTTGGTAAAGTCATTATAACTCTACTTTTCTAAGCTCTCTAAGGACTACTGAGCACATGAAATAGGATTATCTGAATTAACACAAGCTCTCAGCATAAAATATACAGTTTGATGAAAAAGTAATGTAAATGATTGCATTAATAATAGTTTTGCAAGTGTGACAGCTCTGAAGGGAAAGATATCCAGGTAGTCGGAAGCCAAGGAAGACCTACAGTTTAGAAGGGAAAGGTATCCTGGCACTTAGAAGCCGAGGAATGCTTGTAGCTCTGAAGGGAAAGGCATCCCAACAGAAGTGTTTCAGTTCTGGTCTGGTGCGGGCGGTTCCCCTAGCAAATGCTGCAGTCCTTGCTCCAGGAAAGCTTTCAGAGCTTCCCCAGAGAGCTTGTCACAGCTCTGCTCTGCTCTGCTCCTGAGCTATGTTACAACTCTGGTAAGCTCCCCCAAAGCATAAGCAGTCTGCTCCAGCAAGGTCAAGTTTCCCCAGCCAAAGAGTTACAGCTCAGCTCAGCTTCTGGTCCACTCAGTTTGCTATAGCTCTGCTCTACTTCACTCCGGCGAAAGAAAGTTGTTACTGTAAACCTCACTCAAGAGATTTATTGGGAGGGATAATTCAGGAGAGTGGCTGCCTCTGCCAGGGTGGGAAAAGAACAGCCCCCAAATGAACAGACATTGGGCTTATATAGGGTTTCTTAGGGGTGGAGCTTTCTAAGGTAGAGATTTTCAGGATGGGGATTGGTAGGCTCTCAATTCCTGAGTTGGTTAGAGGCAGGGTGCGTTTCCTTGGCTCTGGCCTCAGATCCAGGGTGTTCTTTCACTGGCCCTTTTTACCCTAGAGCTTTGTTGATTACTTGTTATAATGATATTATTTGGGGTATAATAAATGATATATATTGTTGAAATTAATTTTATCTCTTTCTTTTTTGCTTATTCAAATGAAGCTATGAGGGAGTTTTAAATTATATATGTATTAAATTATATGTGTATTAAATTATATATGTATTAACTTATATGTATTATATTATATATCTATTAAATTACATATGTGTTAAATTACATATATATTAAATTATATGTGTATTATTTTATATGTGTATTAAGTTATATATGTGTTAAATTATATATGTGTTAACTTATATATGTGTTAAATTATATATGTGTTACATTACATATGTATTAAATTATATATGTGTTAAATTATATATGTATTATATTGCAATTGTAAAGTGCTACATGGAGATTTGTTACTAAAACTCAAATTTTATTACACATAGTTAACATAAAGCAAATATTTAAGAGTTATCTAAGCAAATAGTTAATTTATTAATTTGTTAACCTTGTAAGTAAATATTTAGCTTTTTTCTAATCCATTCTCCAAACAATGGCTTGTTCTTATATATCAAAGTTTGATAATTTTAGGGACCTCTTTAAAAACCTCAAGTGTCTAATAGTTGCTCTTAAAATAATGAATTGGGTCCATATTACAGCTCTGCAAAGGTTGTCATATCATGTCCTCTGGTTTTTTTTTGCTTACTGTACTTGCTGAAGTATTGCTTCCACCTATGTATTGGTCACTTTTCTGTTGCTGTGCTAAAACACCATGACCAAGGCATCTTCGGGGAGGAAGGTTCATTTGGGCTGTGGTTTAAGAGGGTAAGAGTCTACCATGGCGGGGAACATGGCGGCAAGCAGCAGGCGTGACAGCAGGAGCAGGAAGCTGCGTGCTCACCTCTTAAGCTGCACACTGAATGGCCTGAGGCTTTGAAACATACATGTGCACACATGCATGCGTGTACACACACACACACACACATCTTGCTGAATCCAGTTAGTGTTGCCCATGTGCACATGGTGGACAATTGACCACTGGAACATGGCCAACTTACCAGGGGGCTGATCCTTAAAGAAAGTCGAGGGTCCTGTGAGCCCTCACCCCATTTTTGAGGACTGTTGACAGGTTGTAACATGACACCAATGAGTTTTACTAGCTACAATAACATGTGGCTATGTAGCCACCCTCAAAAATACCTGTCCTTAGCTGGGCATGATGATGTACTCTTTTACCCAGCACTCAGGAGGCAGAGAGGGGTAGGTCTCTGTGAGTTCAAGGGCAGCCTGCACTATACAGTGAGACCTTGTCTCTAAAGAAAACAAAATAAGAACCACCACCACAGAACCACTCCTTTTGATTATTCACTGCTATTTATGTTTTATGTAGCAAACTATGGGGACACTAAAAATATTTTAGCTGGATTTTATCATAACTGATTATTCTTGTGTATGTGTGTGCGTGAGTGCAAAGGTCAGAGCCAACATTGTGTGTCTCCCTCTATGGTTCCCCTCCTTGTTTTTGAGACAAGGTCTCTAACTGAAACCTAAGCACACTGATGAGCGAGGCTGGACAGCAAGCCCCGGGGACACTCCTATCTCTGCCTCCACGCCACCATGCCTGGCTTTTTATTTATGTGCTGGGGATCCAAATTCAGGTCCTTGTGCCTGCACGGCAAGCATTTTGACGGAGACGTCACCGTGGCTCCTAACTGCGAATTTAAAAAAGTAATATTTTGACCTCTTATTACTAACTGGCTTAACGTCTATAAATTAAAAATATTCAAGTGAAGAACTTGAATATAACATAGTAAAGTTCAAGTAAAGGTTTTCACTTCGTACTCGCTGAGGAAGAACATCATCCCTGTATCAAAGTGTCCGTTTACGAGACCGACTTTCCAGTGTTTGCTTCAGGAAGTGAGACATTTTCTTGCCTTTGAACAGTAACTTTTTCCTGAGCTAGATACTTAATAAAATAAAATTATTTCTTAATGTGTGGTTGCTAACTTTTTTTGTGGTTATGGGTAGTTCTAAAAATCCCACTGCCTGGTACAGCCAAGATGATCGCTCAAATTCCCCATCTGTTGCTTCTCTAGAGGGGCTGTTTTTCTAACTTGGCTCTGAACTAGTCCAGGCTCTGAATCCAAAACACACACATTGCCTAATATGTGCCCAAGCCGAGGTGAAAACAACTTCATCACACCTACCTGCCCCAGGCGATCATCACCCAGTCATGAGGAAAAGGGGATACACTAACGGCGTTGAGCAGTATACACTGAAGGCCCAGTCCACACCTTTGCAGTTATAAACATTGTCTGACTGCAAGGGATAAATTAACACACAAGGTGAAGATTCACAAAACACCTGCTACATCCATGATCCAACTGCTCAAGTTTTTCCCATGCCACTACCAGCCTTTCCTTTGTTATAAGGTTGTCAAGCCAGCAAACAAAACCTATCTGTTTTGAGTAGAAAGAACCACATTTGTTGCAATGAGGGGCTCGGGCTGTGTTCCCGGCGCCGGGCCCCTTGTTCTGTCCCACCCGGCTCCCGGTGTGTACCCGAAATAATTACATGGAAACTGTATTCATTGAAATACTGCCTGGCCCATTAGCTCTAGCCTCTTATTGGCTAACTCTCACATATTTGTTTAACCCATTTCTAATAATCTGTGTGTTACCACGAGACGTGGCTTACCGGGAAAGATTCAGCGTGTGTGACCTGGGAGCTTCATGGCGGCGGCTCTCTCTGACTCTGTTCCCTTCCCAGCATTCTGTTCTCTTTATCCTGTCTATCTAAGTCTTGCCCTATCAGAAGGCCAAGGCAGTTTCTTTATTTAACCAATGAGGGCAATATACAAACAGAAGACCCTCCTACACCATTTCCCCTTTTTCTTTCACATTTACGTTTCATTTGAGATTAAGTAGATGTTGTGAAGACCATTATGGCTTCATGTAGAATATTCTACATGGAAGAGAACTTAGTATTGGCTTGGTGACAATGCAGGCCACATAGAAAGCATATCTGAGGACTGGTGATATGGCTCAGAGGGCAGTGGGTAAAAGTTCTTACCAAGCAAGCCTAATAGCCTGAATTAATGTCTGACTTCCGACATTTGTTCTCACTACAGAAGCACCACAACATGTGTGTGCCTGTTGTGACACACATGTCATACAGATAGAGCAACAGTACAAAGACATGATAAAGGAAAACAAGTTTGAAAAACTAATTTTATTACCTTGCTATACCTTTCAGGCTGTAGTTTAATATGATTAAACTATTCTGTCAGTGGGAAGATATGTTTATAATATATTTGTATTATATACACAGATTTTACTTTTGACCAACGATTATGAGTTTATGTGTGTAAGTATTTTGACTTGGCTGTTCCTGATGTTTCTATGTAAGTACAAATACTTAAACACAAGGAATTGTGGGTGAAAAGTGTTATACCATGGTGACATATTCAGTCTTTTAGATCCAAGCTCACCAAACCCCAGGTGGTAGTACCTTAAAACAGTGCCATGGATTAATTCCCTAAAACCAGCTAAAGACAAAAAGAAGCCCTGAAGGAAAAGTAGTTCATCATAGCAGAGAGTAGCAGCGTGGGAACGGGGAGTACAGCGTGGGAACGGAGAGTACAGCGTGGGGACGGAGAGTAACAGCGTGGAGACAGAGTAGCAGCGTGGGAACGGAGAGTACAGCGTGGGAACGGAGAGTAGCAGCGTGGGAACGGAGAGTACAGCGTGGGAACGGAGAGTAGCAGCGTGGAGAGGGAGAGTACAGCGTGGGAACGGAGAGTACAGCGTGGGGACGGAGAGTACAGCGTGGGGACGGAGAGTACAGCGTGGGGACGGAGAGTACAGCGTGGGGACGGAGAGTACAGCGTGGGGACGGAGAGTACAGCGTGGGGACGGAGAGTACAGCGTGGGGACGGAGAGTACAGCGTGGGGACTGAGAGTAGCAGCGTGGGAACCGCTAGCTTCTCATTACTGAGTTGAGGACCAAAAAACACCAACAAGATCTGAAAAAGCAATGCCAGCAACTCTGCAAATACGGCTGGAAACATGGCTCAGCAGTTAAGAGGACTTGATGCTCTTCCACAGGGCCAGTTTATTTTCTTCTCAGCATCTACATGCAACTCACAAGTGCCTATAACTCTAGCTTCCGCAAATCTAATACCCTCCTCTGGCCTACACTGTCACCTGCATAGAGATGGATTATATTCACACGGAGGCAAACACCTACATATATAAAAGAAAAATAAGTATTAAAAAAGACTTGCAACCAGAGGCGTGTGGCTTAATCCTAGCATGTGGGAGGCAGAGGCAGGTGGATATCTGTGAATTTGAGGCCAACTTGGTCTACAGTGAGAGTTCAGGACAGCCAGGGCTGTAACACAGAAAACCCCTGTCTCAGAAAAAAAAAGACCAAAACAAACAAGAAAAAACCCTGCAATTAAAATTTTAATATCTAGAGAAAATACCTTTTACTAATGAAATTACAATAAGTTGAAATTCTTTGTTATTGAATTTATGAAGTACAGATGTATCACATATGACAGCATTAAACAGGAAACCTTATGTGTGTGCTGTTAAAAGTATGCTAAGTAGAAGTGTGTGATTGACATACATGAGGTTCATCTTCTATTTCCTTGGAGATAGTCAATGCTCACCAAAAGTTGACTATGGCTAATTTAGAGCTTGATTCTGTCATCCCTATTAGAAAATGGAACTAAGGACAAGATTTTTTTTTATTACAGATAAAGAAAAACCTGCTTCTAATTATGATGAAATTGCTTATATGAGACCAAACCCACTGCTAAGAATAACTATAAAATCTGTACAGACATAAAAAAAAGAGATGTTTGGCAGGTTCGGTGACTCTCCCGAGTAGCCAGCGTGAAGGCTGCTAGAAGGAAATTGCTGATGCAAGCTGGACTTCCTTCATCACTTTTTCCCCTGGAGGAAACTGCTGAACGGAAAGCATCCTGGAGCTGCTGGCAGCCGTGTGGAGAGAAGAGCAAGCCAAGAGGCTGCAACCTGGAGTTCAAGGCTGATGGAAGGTCACAGAGTCCTGGTCACCACCCTTGGCTTTCCATTGAGACGTGAAGGGAATTGAAAACTACAAAGAAGGAAAAACTGGAGAAAGAATCCGCTCTGACAAGGCCTAAGGTCATTGTTATCCCTGTCATTGATTATGGCTAACTGTAAAAGTGACTTTACTTCTTCTATGAGGGAGTAATTGATTATCGGTCACAGAGTCTGCCAAGTTTTACACATAGTGCCTGATATTTATCAAGCAAGTGCTAACCATGCCAGAGGACAAGAGCAAATGACCGAGAACTAAAAGAAAATGAAACAACACAAAGAGATCATAGTCTGGGCTAGTCTGGGATATGCAGACGTGGATTTTGAAACAGTGATGAGCTGCCTCAGTGATAAAAATGGACCATTTCCCCAAGGACTTGGAATCTAAAAAATGATATAATTAGAATTAGAAAGTTGAGCTGGAGAATTGGCTCAGTGTTCAAGAGCGCTGGCTGTTCTTCAAGAAGAACCAGGTTCAATTCCCAGCACCCAATTGGTGGCTCACAATTATCTCTACAAGATTAAGGGGAATGATAAAAATATTTTACCCTTAAAAAGGAAGACAAGAAAGAAAGGAAAGAAAAAAGAAACAAGTTAGAGGTGTGATGCAAGTAAAATGACACAAAGGTCGCAGGCACACGTGTGGCTATGACAGTGCATTAAATTACTAATTCAGAGCCTAAAATCATCAGATTGTAGTACAAATAAACATACAGCTATTTGCCGCCCACGGAAGATCTATCTAAATGAAAGGAGGCAGACAACTTAAGATATAAAAGGATAAGTGTATATTCCACTCACCCATATTTTTTCCCTGGTAAGGACAGCAGAGACAAAACGGGCATGCTCTGGTAATCAGTATAACAGAATGGCACAGACCGTGTCAGGACTGGCTTGGCATAGCCGTCATGTGGCCCTCGGTCTTTATGTGCAGTGATATCAATTCATAGCTTGACATCAACCATGACAAGAATATTTATGCCCTGGGAAGAGCAAACGCTGGCTATTTGGACTTGGCCCTTTCTTCCCCTTACTAGATGTTTAATTTGACTAATTATACATATAATGCAAAAATGAAAGCCATAAAAGGAAGAAAGATGAATGTATAGGCAGAGTCGGACACTTTAGTGCCCCCTCTCCCATAACCGGAAGGACAAGCGGACGACAGCACTACAATATGGGGACGAAAACAAAATGACTTTTCCAAATACCTGACACAAGGAGCGTACGTGTTGGTACTGAATGAAGGTTCTCTCTTTCACTATCTTTGTATGGTTTTATATCACAGTGAAAACCTGTGATACCTTACAAAGACCAAGGCAATGTAGATGGGCCAGCCCTTGTAGAGGACCCAGGTTCAGTTCCAGCACTCAGACACAGGTGGCTCACAACCATTTGTAACTCCAATTCAAGGTAATTCATGTGTCTTCTGATCACCCTGGGCTCCTGCACATACATGGTATCCAGACATACATGCAGGCACACACATATGCTCATAAACAAATAAATATCAAAAAATTAAAAGAATAAAAATGTGGGGCTGGAGAGATGGCTCAGAGGTTAAGAGCACTGCCTGTTCTCCCAGAGGTCCTGAGTTCAATTCCCAGCAGCCACATGGTGGCTCCCAACCATCTATAATGAGATTTGATGTCCTCTTCTGGCATGCAGACATGCATGCACACAGAACACTACACATAATAAAAAAAAATCTTAAAAAAATGAATAAAAATTGGGAGGAAAGCCAGGAACTTTTCTTAAGTACTAATAGACATAGGCACAGCTCAATTTAGCATACAAATTATAAAAATTTACATTTACAAAGCAAATTTTATGGGTAGTCTGACTTCATGTTCAGTAACATCAGATTCCTACCTGAAATCTGCCAGGATAGAAGTATTTTTACCATGCAAATGAGTAACTACTGCCAAATGGGGATTGTTTCTTTCTTCCCCTTGCATAGATTTTTGTCAAGGGAATCAATACAACTTTCTTCAGTGATAACCACAGATCAACTAAGTCTTTAATGATGACAAAGGCACTAGCAGCAAGGGACATCAAACATTACTTCATATGAAGCTCTATTCTAAGTTTCCTATGCCAAGTTATTGAATCCATTCAAAAAACCAAATGAGAGAAATACTTTTATTATTTTATTTTCCAGTGAGGAAAAGGAAAAAAAGAACACACAGCATGCTAAAACCGCACAGCTGACCTTCACAGGGCCATTAGCCGTCATTTCACACATCTTGATGGTACTTAAGGTGACTCAGCAACACACTTAAAACATAATGACATACCTGTATTCTTAGCATTTGGGAAGTAAATGCAGGAGGGTTGGGAGTTCAAGACCAGCCTTTGATGGAAGAAATTATCAGCCAATCACATCCAGTTGGGGTGTGGCTACCTGAACCCTCAGTTAGATAAATGGAGAGAACACAGGTGTGCTCTCTCTCTCCATGTGGGGTTTGCGGGATGGATAGGGCAGGACTTTGGAACTTTCACCCATTGTAGTGTGAGTCTCCCCTCTTTTTAGTCATTAAAAATATCCGTTTTTTTTTTTTTTTAGTTGGTTTGGTTATTTATTGTGTCAACACGTAACACCTGGCACCCAATGTGGGGCTAGCCCGTTCATGGGGTTTTTGGGGCCTGGCTAGCTGCTAAACTACATAGACTGTCCCAGCTCCCTCTCATTTCTTTCCTCCCTCTCCCCTCCCTCCCTTTCTTCCTCTCTTTCTCCCTTTCTTTCTTGATCATTCTCTCTTTGTCTCTATGTATCTCTTAAATGCTACCCAGGAGTGTTATTTATCATTTGGTTTTCTGAAAAAAGTAGTTATGCTCACAACAGTCACAGCCTGCAAACTCAAACTCAGTTACAGGACATGATTCTCAGTAGAATCAACCCCTGAAAGCATTTTTATTTTCCTCAGAAATCAAGTCAGACATCTTTGCTATGGTCCCTCTTAAAATCACATACAAAATACACATAACAAAATACTATTGAAATCACTTTAAGCACACAATTCAGTGGTATAGGCATGCTTAAATTGCTGTGCAACCAGCCCTAGTCTGTCTCCAGAATTCTGTCATCCTAAGGAGAAATTCTTTATGTACTGAAGATATTTCCACCTGATTCCTGGTCTGCTGATCTGTATTTTGATTTCTGTATGCGTGATGAGTTGGTCTGCTCTCGATTCCTCATCTACAGGGATCCTATCATATTTGTCCTTTTGTATCTGGCTTAACCCATGTTGCATCAGCCTCTCATGTATTTTAAGGCTGCAGAATGCCCTATTACATGAAAACATTCCATGGGTTGCTTCTTTGCTCTTTTGATAGTGTCTTTTATATTTAAGTTGTTTTTTTAAATGCAGTTCAGTTTATCTAGGATTTTGTCTTAGGTGTGATTTTTGGTGTTGTTCCCAGAAATCATCAAATCAGATGTTGTGAAGGGTTTCTTTGTTTCCTCTGAGAGCTTAGTTTAGCTCTCATCCCAGGTGAGCTATTTTGTATTACCAAGGAAGGAAATTGTCTGTCTTCTTTTTTTTGGCAGGTGAATACTCAGTTTTTTCCAGCCCTCTTTGATGAGAACATTGTCCTTCATTCTGTGGATGGTGCTGTTATCCTGGATGGAAATCATTCACCATACATGTTTCTGTACCATGTTCTAATTATGTAAAAATGGGCAACAGGTCCTATACGCCTTCAGTAATAATATAGCATATTGTCTAATAATATATAAATATAGCATGGGATGACAGAGGAGTTATTTTTTATTGCTATTTATTGAGCTCTACATTTTTCTATGCTCCCCTCCTTGCCTCTCCCCTCCCCCTTCAATCCTCCCCCAAGGTCCCCATGCTCCCAATTTACTCAGGAGATCTTGTGTTTTTCTACTTTCTACTTCCCATGTAGATTATATCTATGTAAGTCTCTCATAGTGTCCGCATTGTTGTCTAAGTTCTCTGGGATTGTGGTTTGTAGGCTGTCTTTCTTTGCTTTATGTTTAAAAACCACCTATGAGTTAGTACATGTGATAATTGTCTTTCTGTGTCTGGGTTACCTCACTCAAAATAATGTTTTCTAGCTCCATTCATTTTCGTGCAAAATTCAAGATGTCATTATTTTTTTCTGCTGTGTAGTACTCCATTGTGTAAATGTACCACATTTTTCTTATCCATTCTTCCATCAAGGGGCATTTAGGTTGTTTCCAGGTTCTGGCTATGACAAACAAAGCTGCTATGAACAAAGTTCAGCACATGTCCTTGTGGCATGATTGAGCATCCTTTGGATACATACCCAAAAGTGGTATTACTGGGTCTTGAGGAAGGTTGTTTCCTAATTTTCTGAGAAATTGCCACACTGACATCTAAAGGGGTTGTACCAGCTTGTGCTCCTACCAGCAATGCAAGAGTGTTCCCTTTTCCCCACATCTTCTCCAGCATAATTGTCATTAGTGTTTTTGATCTTGGCCATTCTTACAGGTGTAAGATGGAATCTCAGAGTTGTTTTGATTTGCATTTCAGGCAGAGGAGTTATTATATGTAATAAATGACTATGATAATAAATGAAGATGACAAGAATCACTCAAAATGATTGAAAGCACCTCTTTATTGTAGATAGGTAAATGTGGTTTGCTGAGGTTAACTGTATGCTTGTGATAGTTGAACAACAGGCTCATCCATACAGCAAGAGTTATAATCTTTTTCTTCTAATATTGAGCTAACGTTTCTCTGACAACAAGGAAGGATCGACTGGGCAGAGCTTAGTTTTAGTAGAAAAAGATGCATGATGCTGCATTAAAGACTACAAAATTCCTTTAAGCACTAACATTATGTTTAAGAACAGTGAAAGAAAAATTAATAAGTACTACAAAGCAAGTATTTTCTACAAAGCATAAATATAGTTTTATAATTTAAAACAGCAGCAATTTTCAAAAGATTGGCTGAACTAAAACTTTACACAATATTTATATATATACAAAATATCATTCCAGATGATCTTGGAGTTCATAATAAAAACAGTATATTATAAACCCCAGTTTCTAACCCAAACCTACCACTGGATATAGGTGGCATAAGGTACTTTTTACAGCAATTTAAAGAAGAAAACAAAAAACAAAACAAACACCCTAATTCTCTTGTGCGTACACATGAGTTACAACATGCTGGCTTTGATTCCGTGTGCATAAAGAGAATTTTAAAATAAAATAAGGACTTTGCATAAATAGCTTTACTTGTTATTAAGCATGGGACCAAACAAATGGAAATAAGTATTAACAATTAAGACATATTTTGATGTAACCAGTACATACACTCTTAATAACGAAGATGAAGAAAGAAATAAAATAGTCTATGACAGCCACAGCACCCTGTTTTGAGAAACAGCACCAAGCAACACAGAAAGGCAACATGGAAGAGGTAGTGTACACCCGCTAAGATTTTATGCCCATGGGACCTGAATACAGCTTAGTGTTTGGGAAGATACAGAGCCACAGCTCGTGGCTCACAAGTGTTTAGACAGAAACGTCGCACCATTTGGAGCACTATCCAGTACTGCTCCGCGGGCTCCGCAGCTCCAGCTGTCTAATGGGGTGAAAGCTTAGGGCTCCCTTAAGAGTCCCAAGTTTATACATTTTCAATTCTAGGGAATTCTTTATGAAAATTCAGATCAATAAAAAATTTAAGAGAATTAAATACGCTATCAATTATCGTCCTTTAAAAACGCCATTTCTCCTTGGGAGGAAATCTTTTCTTCCTGAGATTTCTTAAGATTTAGCCACTGTCTCTTTTCCCCCACATTTCATAATGATACACTGTTCTGTCTGCATTTCCCCCTCTGCACCAATCACCTGACACACAGCATGGTTTCAGCACTAAGCCAGAGGCTTTAGAGAAAGCACACAGAGCTGCTTTCAATGTAGAGCTTTCGCTGGGTTCCCAGATGAGGAGGGTTTTGCACTTCAATCACAGGAAGCTGATTAGGATTCTGGGTGTGAAAAAGGAATTGTGCCTTGTGCCAGCTGCCATCCTGAATCTGTAAAAGAAGAGCAGAATGCTTTCATGTGTAACTGCTTCTCCATGCACGCATTCTCAACAAGCAGTACCCTTCACAGACAATGTAGATTCTCTTCAAGATTTAGAGAGACAGCCATGTTAGCTCTCCTGGTTTATGCTGGAGAATATCAGCAGCCGAGGCACAGGGAATCAAAAGTTTGAGGCCTACCTGGACTACATGGTGTGTTTGAGTTCAGTTTGGGTATATAGAGTCCTTCCCCCCCCCATAAAAAAGATTTAAAGAGAATAGAAAATAGTTAGAATAATACTAAATAGATAGTAGTAATTACTATCAATCAAAAATTGGAGGTTTTTTTTTCTTCTCCCTCACCCCATCTTCTTCCTCTCCCTTTCTTCTCTCTCCCTCACCATACTGGGAATTAACGCTAAATTCTCTCACTTGCTAGGTGAGCATTCTATTACTGGGCTGCATCTTGAGACCCTTATATACTGGTGAGACCCACGAGCTACCTACCTTGCTAACACACTACCCTGCTAATACAGCACCATAATAACACATGACCAAGATAACTCAGCATCTCTCCTTTTTAAATTTTATTGATTTTTATTGAGCTTTACATTTTCTTTGCTCCCCTCCCTGCTTCTCCTCTCCCTTTCAACCCTCTACTAAGGTCCCCATGCTCCCAATTTACTCAGGAGATCTTGTCTTTTTCTACTTCCCATGTAGATTAGATCTGTGTATGTCTCTCTTAGGGGCCTCATTGTTGTCTAGGTTCTCTGGGATTGTGGTTTGTAGGCTGATTTTCTTTGCTTTATGTTTAAAAACCACTTATGAGTGAGTACATGTGATAATTGTCTTTCTGGGTCTGGGTTACCTCACTCAAAATAGCATCTCTTTTTTATACTTAAAAACAAGGTCCCACTAAATTGCTCAGGCTGGCTTTGAACTCACACTATAGACAAGGTAGTGCTTGAACACATGATCCTTCTGCCTTGCTCTTCTGAATGGCTGATATTACAGACCCATACCACACTACCAGGCCCACTGTGGTAGTGTTAATTGTCAACTTTACAGAAACAAGAATCACTGGGGAGATTGGCCTCTGATCATGTTGGGGGGGGGTTGTCTTGATTACATTAAGTGAGTTCGGAAGAACTGCCCACAGTGGATGTCACCATTTCCTAGACAGGGGATCCTGGACTACACATGCATGGAGAAAGTCAACTGGGCACTAGCATGTGTGCGTTCACTGATCCTGTGGATGCTATGTGAGCAGCTGACCCACAATAAGCCTTTCCTCCGTAAGCTGCTTGTGCCAGAGTGTCAGAGTGTTGTAGTACAGTGTCAGGGAAAGAAGCTGAGACACCAGGCTTTCTTCCTTTACAATAGCACTGTTTTATGACCTTTACTGCCAGAGGCTAATGTGAGATTTCTGCTTCTGATGTCTATGGATCCCAGTAACAGATATGAGTTAAAGGTCTTCAGTATTCCTAATGAGGGTCAGGCCCATCTGATCCTTTTTCAAGAATTTATTTGGAGTGTGTGTGTGTGTGTGTGTGTGTGTGTGTGTGTAGTGGAAAACCAATGAGAGTTCTCTCCTTCTATCACATGGGGTCCCAGTGATTGACCTTAGCAGCAGAGCTTTTACCCACTGACGCATCTTGCCAGCTCCCTCCCTTTCTTCAAAGTGTTCAGCTTTCTTGGGCAAAAGAGGGTTAATTATCACAACCTTTGTATACTCAGTAGCAAATAACTAGAATTTCCTTCATTAGAAGCAGTTAAATGATAATCATATTGAATCCTCTTAGGTTCCCATCCCTCCCCGCTCTTCTGTGGGTTTCCATTTGAATGTCTTTCTCCTTTGTTCTTTCTAAGCCTTCTGCTTCTCACATTATTGCAACCTCTGCTATTTATGATAAATGATATGGTCAAAACCCATTATAAAATGTTCTGCGTTAAATATTCTACAAGAAAAATCAGAGAAACACAGTTGCCTAAATTTGTGGAGCTTTTTATTCATTAGCCAATCTACTTGCTCATAGTCTTGTCGTGGTCTGAATCTTACAATTTGAAGGCTTCTTAGTGGCTACTTAAGCTAATATCTTCATGTTAAAGCCAAGGCCATTGACTTTCACTAATAAGTCATTTGTCTGATGTCATAAGGTTGGTCTGGTAGCCAGACCTAAACTGCTGGAAAGACTCTGACCTGTCAAGCAGTCACTGAACATAATGCAACTGTCGGATTCATTCACCAACCCATCAGGCAGATATTAAACACGCTGCTGAACATTAGGCATAATTGAATGAGCTGTCATTTCTAATTTTATTACAGTGCTTGGGAAATAGAAAGGTGACTAACTTGGTTCTGACATCTGAAGTAAACAGCAATCTGACTGGGGAGAACAGGCACAAATAAGCAATGCAAGATCGTGGAAGGCAAGGGCAAGAAATAGGACACACAGACCACATACAATAAGGGCGCGCTACATGGTGCAGACAGACATGCATACTAAATTCTTTGTTGCTAGAGAAGTCAGGAAACTTTTGATGAGATTCGGAATTTAGCTGGGTCTTAAAGAATGCCAGAAACTCCCAGGTGGCGAGAGAACTTGAGAAAGGCATTGCGGAGCAAAGGGCTAACGGGCAAGGCAACAACAAGGGAAAGGTAGGGGCAACAGCAGCCCTAGGACCAAGTACACTGGTCAACTATGTGGCTGTGCAATCAGCCTAGCACAGCCTGGGAGAATTTCAATGGAAATTCAGGCACTGACACTTCCCTCCCATGCAATGGGACTTCAACCTGGTTTACAGGGCTGAAGATCAAATGAGAGCTCAGTTAAACACTGCAAGCCGGCTGTGACGTATGGAATTTGCACCTGTGGTTGCTTGCTTGTTTCTCCACTAATTAGCTGATGACCTCCAGGAAGTTTCTTAAGCTTTCTGTACCTTTACTTTCTTATATATGAAATGGGACTAATTTTTATTTGTCTGGGAGATGATCTCATGTAGCCAAGTTAAATGGTCTTGAACATTTAATCTCCGTCTCCACATCCTAACTGCTAAGTTTACAGTGTGTACTACCAAGGCAGGCTTGAACTAATTTTTTCTTTATAAATATATTATGATTAATAAAATATGTACTCTATGTTCAATACCATATAAAACAATCAATAAATAGCGGAATTGTTGTTGTTGTTGTTATTATTGTTATTATAATAAATAGATTGGTTTAGCCATAGAATAGAGTAGCAGCCAGTGAAAGTGAAAGCCCAGCCTAGAAAGGTGGGTTGGGGCCTGACTGTTGCTGAGCTGTATTCAGCTCACTGATGCTCAAATTGTATCTCAGACATGTTAATGAGCCACTTCCCAGAAAGTTTCTGGGAAGGACTAAAGGTTACATACATGAACTCGTTGGGAATACTGCTCTCTTTAAATATAAAAAGGAATAAGAGCAATCTACTTTTGACCATTCACCTTGAAGAGAAATGTATGAAAAAGTGGTCCCCAAGAAATGGCAAGAGATGTTAAATTGTGAACTTAATTATATACCAAGACAGAAAACAATGTTACTTTACAATAATTAATGAAAAATCAATCATATATATAAAATTAAGTTCGTCATAGTATCTATTACTTCATTTCAATAGAAAAAAAGTGAACTAAAATTAAATACCAAGAGGGCTAGTCAGTCCACAATTGTATTCATATTTAGTTGTATAAGAATTAGCAAAAACCAAACGAAGTAACAATTCTATAACTTCTGTTCCATGTAGCATAAGATCTAGAGCACAAAACATGAAATAAATATATTTATGTGCATCACTATATCACTCAGTTGATCGGCTATCAATCCACTCACTCATGTATCCTGATATAACTATTCCATCTGAGGACTAATATCTATGCACTAACGTTTGGTTTACACATAAAAGTCCGTAAATAGGGCTTAGAGAGATGATCCATCAGTTGACAGCCTATACTTCTCTTACAGGGTGTGGCTCCCAGCACCCACATCAGACAGATCACACCTGTCTCTAACTCCAGCTCCAGGAGATCTAACACTCTCGTGTAGCATCCATGGGCACTCACACATACCTGGCTTACGCAAACACACAAAGATATACACACTTACATAATAAAAATAAGGGGCTAGAGAGACTGCTCAGTGGTCAAGAACACTTGCTTCTCCTGCAGAGGATTCAGGTTTGGTTCTTAGCACCCACATGGTGGCTCACAACCATCTATAACTCCAGTTCCAGGTGATCCAGTGTCATTGTCTGACCTCAGAAGTCACCAGGCACACATATGGTGCACATACATACATGTGGGAAACATTCAAATATGTTAAAAATAAATTTAAAATAAATCTTTAAAAAAGACATTAAAAAAACCACAAATAAGTTGGGCATTAGTGGCACTTGGGAGGCAGAGGCAGGTGGATCTCTGAGTTCAAGGCCAACCTGGGCTGCATAGCAAGTCCTGGATATCCAGGACTATACAAAGAGACCCTGTCTCAAAAAAATGACATAAAAAATCTGAGAATAACCTATTAACATAACAAAAATTGACAATATATACATATCTAGATATGTAGATACATAGAGACAATGGTTGTTTGTGGAAAGCGTAGGTATGCCGGGGGCTTTAAAACAGCGCCTTTCTGTCGTGTCAGTATGGGAGGAAAATCCCATTCTCATCATTTTAAGCCACATTTCTAAAAGTGCCATTCTCTTACCTTGCAGTCATCTGAGAGGACTTTCGGTTCAAGTAGAGTGTTTTCTTCAAAAATCTGACCATTCCATCCTTTGAAACTAACAGGCAATACTGGGCCAGCTGCCTGTGTGCTGAGACAGTGGACGGTGATGACGTGGGTGGCTTCTGCACTCAGTAAATGAAGAAAGTTCATCTGCACTTTGCCTACTCCAAATGCCAGCTGGTGTCAGAGAAATGAGAGTCACGTCAGAACATGTGGGGATGTAGGGAACCACGTCAGAACACGCGGGGATGTAGGGAATGAGAGCCTCATCAGAACACGTGGGGAGGTAGGGAATGAGAGTCCCGTCAGAACACGTAGGGATGTAGGGAACTTGAGGAAGGGCGCCTGAGAGATCTGGAGTTTAAAGGCCAACAGGTGGAATGCTGGCAAAGGTTTAATCATCTGTCCCTGTGAGTGGTGGTGGTGGATGGGTAGGTGGTCACGTGATCTCTGATTCTGATTATCACAATAGAAACAGCTGTCAGATTACCAAGGTGTTGCCAGTGGGCATGGACTGGGAAAGGATGTTGATAACAGGTTTCTCTGAGTCTGTGTGAACTGGCTGCAGTATATCATTAGGCTATTACATGTAAAAATATAAGAAAATAATTTTTATAGTGTTTGTTACTTGCAATACAGTAATAATTTCTGTTTGCTTGGCATAATGCTATAATCTGTTTTTCATGAGATTACTTTTGTGTGAATTTCATAAGATATGTTACAAGTTTGGAAAAATAATTTAGGTGAGTAATTTGAATTTTCTGTCATATCCTAAAGTAGTTGCAAGCAGTAAGTCAGCAACAAATGTTTACCAAGGGAGCGAATGTGTGAACCAGCCTTAACTAATAGCATTAACAGGACAGGGAAGAGCAGGAATTAGCAAGTCTGACTACACATACCCACATTTGGAAAGGGAAGTAGATGTTTCTGTAGCCTCACACACCACTTGTCAGCATAATCATCATCCATTACCACCACTACAATCATCGTTGTCATCAATTGTCACCATTGCCATCACCACTGCCACCACCACTATCACCACCCTGTCACCATCATCATTACCATGGCCATTATCACTATCGGCATAATCATCATCATCATCACCACCATTACTACCACCGTCATCATTGTCAATGCTGCCGCCTCTGCCACCACCACCACCATCACCATCATCACCATCATCATCACTATGGTCATTATCACTGTCAGCATAATCATCATCATCACCACCACCATTGTCTGAGACTTATTCAGGGAGGAGGTTCAGAAACAATGTGAGTATGGAATTGCTACTAAGGATTTATATTAAGTCTCCAAATATAATTTAGAAAAATATTGGTTAGGAGGTAATGATGCTGGGAGACAGTAAAGCAACAGCAGCAGCAGCAACAACAACAGCAGCAAAAATGAGAGGCACAGCACAGCAGTAGAGTGCCTGCTTTAGTTTTAGTACCACAAACACCAGGAAAAGAACCAATGTCAGAACAGCAAAAGAAGAACTCTAGGAAGAGAGAAAATAAATGCACAATTAGGGTATAGGGATAAAAATGTGGAGTGTACTCCTTAGGAATGTTAGAGTTTAATTTTCAATTTGCTAATTTTTGTAATCCAAGTTAGATATGTATAGACTAGCAGCCTTCCTCAGCCTTGGTTACCTTGTTGATAACACCCACCGCATGGGGCTGCTAAGACCCTTAACTTGGTAGGTTATGATAATTTACTAATTGTTGAAGCCTGATTAGGAAATAATTATTTTTCAAAATCTTGACTGTTACTTTCTTGGAATGTATTAATATTGTTTTGATTATGGTATTACTAGTTTTACTATCCACTATTAATAAATTTTCACACTGAAAACACAAAAACAAACAAAAAAACCAAAATGACAAAGGTAATTTATGCACTCTAGCCCACAGAGTGCAGTGAGCCCTTTGGTAACCAGTTTCATTCCCCACGATGCTCTCCCCACACAACTGATTTCTGGTCCTTCTACTTCCTACCAATGGCAGAATTGATTCAGTCATGAGAGTAACCAGCACAGTTTTCTTTACTGCTCCTAGCTTGTTTGTTCAATAGGTCCCTTCTTTTATCTCCTTTCTACAAAAATCTGTATAAAAGCGCACAGGCAACACCCAGGGCATCGAGGACGCGGACATGAATGTCCATTTTACACAGAGAAGCACTGTACCACTCTCCATTCAGAGGAGCATGGAGCAGTCCTGCCCCTCTGTCGTGGCGAACAGTGACGAATGTCCACTGAGATCACACAATGAAACTCCCGGCTCAGTGAGGGACAGTGGCTCAGTAGAAACCAGCTACACACTGTGCCTGTGAGCCTTCTGAAGATGGGCAGAACACAGGATAGGCGTGTGCCAGCTCTTTGCCAATGAGAAAACCGGCAAAGCCAGTTTAATCAAGAAAAGAAAGAAAGGGCAATTTTATTTCAAGTGGTTATAAGTTAAACTAGGTTTTTAAAACCCTTGTAGCTTATTTGTGTATGAAACTAGTCTGTTCATTCTAAACAGTGCCTTTACAGAACTAGTCTTCAAACTTTGAAACAGTAGTCAGTGGATGCTTGCTTACAGGAGATTGTTTTATGATAATCACCCAAACACAGCAAGCGTCTGTAGCAATATTCCTTTAGCGATGATACCATTTTCAACAAAGCTGTAGGTAATGGATTGTTGACCAGAGCAGTGCCGCTGATTGGAGGTTTTCTAAGGTCTGTGCATGTTTAAAACCACAATATCACGCTGCACAAACTTTAGGGAATTGAAGAAACAAGATCCATGGGATACACGGAACCAATCAGAGAACCGACAAACAACCTTTCAAGATTTATTGCACTTATTAACGTTTTATTTTTTGACAATGAGAACTGGACAGATGGCTCAGTGGATAAGAGAAATTGATCCTATTGTAGAGGACCTGGGTTCAATTCCCAGCACCCACATGGCTCACAGCCATTCATAATTCCAGTTTCAAGAGATCTGATGCCCTCTTCTGACCTCTCCAGGAACCAGGCACGTACATGTTGCACACACATACATTCAGGCAAACATTTCTCCATATAACAAAAATAAATATTTAAAAATATTTTAACAATGAAAATATTTTTCATATATGATAGAGAATGAAGGGTGAAGGCACATTTTAATTTCATTCTTAAAAATCCACATTTATATGAAGACAAAGAGTGTTTTTAAATCCTTGTTTACGAATACTCTACAATACATAAGCACATGTTCTAAAAATCAGTACATACCTTTGTCACAGAAACAGGAGATAAACATGTTTGGCCACCAGCACTAAAATTGCAGAACACCTCAAAGGCATCCGAAGAGCACCCAAGATTGGGATCAATCCAGTATTTTCCTATTAATTTATAACAAAAAACACAAGGTTATTTCAACCTCATATTAAACTACAAGGACTTATATAGTTTTCATTCATCTAAGAATGAAAACTCCTGAAAAGAGTCTGTGTCAGCAGAGACTTTTTGGCTGATCAGAACTTCGGCACTGGGCTGAGATTGGAATGTTACAGGTTCAGAGGCTGTTTGCCTCGTCCTGACCTAGTTCTAGCGTCCCCTAGAGCAGCCGTTGCTTGCCCACCTCTGTGTCTGGACTAACACCGTGTGAGTAACAGACAGAAACCTTTTAGAATCCATGGGTTGAGCAGTCCAATATCTCTCACTATTCCGAAAACTTAGAATGTCACCAGACAGCTTCTTGGACCTATGTAAAGCACCCCTATCACACTGTGACCATCTCTTAAATGCATCTGCCAGTGTATTTGAAACTTACCTTGATTTATGACTTTCTTTGTTCTGTACTTCATAAAACCTCTTCTACATTGGAATGTGGAATTTGGGGTAATCTAAATCCCTGTTCCTGGGCCATGGTCATTCAAAATTACCCCCCTCAAATAAACTGTCTCTTATTCCCCTTAAGCTGAGAGCTACGGTTTTCATGTTGACACATGTCAACATATCACAGTCTTATCTGTCAAAAATATACAGCTGATTGTAAACACCTATATTTAGCAAATGAATTAAAGCTACAAGCATGTAAAATTGTTACCCAGAACTGTATTTTCAAGAACCTATCAATTTGAAAAGCATTTCATAACTTTTATCAAAAGGACACACAGCCTGAGTTCACTGCGTTGGACTATGGATAAGTAGGTGTCAGTTAAGGCCTGTCTGTGAGCTAGCTCAGTAGGCAAAGGCACTAACCAGTAAGCTTCATGGCCTGATTTTGATGCCTGAGACATGATGGAAGGAGAGAAGTGACCTCTGCAAGTTGTCCTCTGACCTCTACATACTCACTGTGGTGTGGGTGTGTGTGTCCACACAAATTAAATGATTGTAAAAGATTTTTTTTAAAAAAAAGGTAAAAGCCAACTAGAAGAGAATGATCTGTAAGTTACACAGTATTAAAGTTGTAGTTAATGTACATTTCTGTTCTAAATTTTTATAGAGTTTAAAACGGAGATTTCATTTCAAATAGAAATGATTTCAACCTAGCTGAAGAAAATAGATCTTTGTGGGTAATACTGATGATTAAAAATAATAAAATTGGGCTGGAGAGCTGGCTCTAAGGTTAAGAGCACTGGCTACTTCTACAGAGGATCTGGGCTTGATTCCCAACATCTACATGGCAGCTCATCACTGTCTCATTATGTCAGGTCCAGGAGACTTAAAGCTCTCTTTTGGCATCCACAGGCTCTGCCAACAAGTGGTGCACATACACACATGCAGATAAAACTTGTAAAATAAAACCTAAAAAGTTACATTTTCTTTTCAGAAAGAAAGAGATGCAATGAGACAGTGGTTCTGTTTGTGTTTTTGCCTTCGAATCTGAAAATGGGTGGGACTGAAGTCACTACACCTCATTTCCGCTGGCCAATCCATGGCTAAAGTGAGGTCAGAGAACGAAATGCTTCTGAAAGACATGGTGCTACCCTCCTGATTCCTGGGTGACAGAATATTCAATCAGCACTTGATTCCAAATACAGGAACAGGAACTTTTGAATTATGTGCTGTAGTTTTCATGAATTAAAAAGAAAAGACTGTCAATTTTTTTTTTAAATCAAGTGTCATTTCCTACCACAGGCTGAGATTATGTTCCATTCTACCTTAGAGATTCCTCTAGCTCCTCCCAAGTTTCCCCTGCCTTCAAACACCCTTGAGTATTGTTGTTCTAATGCTCTAACACGCCTGCACAACACACATTAGCTGAATCGGTAGTTCAATGGCAAGGATTGTACTCAATGACAGTGACTTTCAAACTGCACTGAGCACAATGCATCTGTCCAAATGCACTCAGTGGGCTCCACCCCAGAACTGCTGGTTCGCTAGGTCCTGCGTGTGGCTTGGGAGTCCGCATTTCAAACAAAACCTAACTCTCATCCAGGAAACACATTTGGAGAACTGCTCATTTCTTGAAAAAGAAGGAAGGGGTGGAGGACATCCAGCTCCATCAGATTCCTTTCTTTGGAATCCCCCATATTTTATAAATTTGTAGAAACCATAGCTGAGTTCTCAACACAAGCCCATACGAATTCCCAGTCTTACCCCAGTGAGAGAATGCACACCGTCCTCACCCATCATCTCTTCTATGTCAAGAAATTATTTTCCTACTACTGTGTGAGACATTTTTGTGTAAATGAAAGTCCTTGCATCAACCTTTCCTTGTCTGTGTGGTTGCATGCTTTGAATTCAGACGCCATGTTGCACAGCGGGGATCTGGCGGGAGTCTCATGGTACTATGACATACAGTTTATCTTAGTACGATGTGCTACCTTGCAAATACAAAGTGTAAGGGAAAGGACACACAAGCAAGGTGATTTCAGCAGTCTATTTTCCTTAAAGACTATTTCATGATGACGTCATAGTGGCTCTTGCTGATGTTTTAGCAAAATGACTGAGATCTGAACTGATCGCGTGGCAGATCTCAAATGTTCTAATGATGATTTCAGACAGGAGACTCTGATGAGACGGACTTACCATCTGAAAGCTTGTACTCACAGCTGAGCAAATCCTTGCAGATCCGTGCTGGGTTATCTCGTGTGCCGAGGGGGTTCTTCATGCTGCTCAATAAACTGCTAAGGTAGGTCAGGGTTTTGAATATCTCTGCACTGTGGTTGATTAAAGTCACCTCAGTATTCTGGTAACTCTGCCAAGTCATCACAAAAATCATATAAGCAAGAAAACCCTAATAAAAATCTGGACAAGGCAGACTAAGACTGTGATCTTAATTGCTTTTTAGGGAGCTGGGAATAGGGTATAAGAATATATCCTTATATTTAAGCATGGATATCAGCCTATTAATTCCAGATCCGAACAGGTTAGAGGTCAGTTTGTAAGTTGACAAGAGACTTTTTTTCCCCCATGATATTTATTGAGCTCTACATTTTTCTCTGCTCCCCTCCCTGCCACTCCCCTCCCTCCTTCAACCCTCCCCCAAGGTCCCTATGCTCCCAATTTACTCAGGAGATCTTGTTTTTTTATACTTTCTACTTTCCACGCAGATTAGATCTATGTAAGTCTCTCTTAGTGTCCGTATTGTTGTCTAAATTCTCTGGAATTGTGGTCTGTAAGCTGGTTTTCTTTGCTTTATGTTTAAAAACCACCTATGAGTGAATACATGTGATAATTGTCTTTCTGTGTCTGGGTTACTTCACTTAAAATAATGCTTTCTAGTTCCATCCATTTTCCTGCAAAATTCAAGCTGTCATTATTTTTTTCTGCTGTGTAGTACTCCATTGTGTAAATGTACCACATTTTTCTTATCCATTCTTCGATCAAGGGGCATTTAGGTTGTTTCCAGTTTCTGGCTATGACAAACAAAGCTGCTATGAACATAGTTGAGCACATATCCTTGTGGCACGATTGAGCATCTTTTGGATATATACCCAAAAGTGGTATTACTGGATCTTGAGGAAGGTTGTTTGCTAATTTTCTGAGAAATCACCACACTGACATCCATAAGGGTTGTACAAGCTTGCATTCCCACCAGCAATGCAGGAGTGTTCCCTTTTATCCACAACCTCTCCAGCATAAGTAAGTTGACAAGAGACTTAAAGGATTATTATGCCACTGTACCATGCTTTTAAAACTCCATATAAAATAATCAGAGTTTAAAATTTTATTTCAAACTTTACTATAAAAATGTTGCAAAAAATCATACACTGAAATTAATCAGAACCAAAGACTACTTAGCTTAATGGTCTTCTGCACAGTTAGAATAGCCATTCTGAAGCTGGGGAGCTTCATGTTGACCTTTAAATTTTTATCACCAAATACATTTTTATGTAATTGTCCACCAACCATGATGAAGAGCCCATGAGAGAGCGAGAACTAGAAAAGCAACCAGCTTTATATTCTCATTCCTAACGCATGTCCGTGATCTGCATGGAGTCTTCCTCACACACTAATATTTATCTTCTTTGAGTTTTCTGTTCTACTGTTAGACTGTACACACAACACACTTGTTTGACTATTCACAGATGATTGGCTAGGTTTAGCAAAGGGGTGAACATGCTCTTTTTTTCCTTTCTGAGATTAATGAGTGATTAAGACAAATCCAACTGAAAGAAACATGGCTCATTTTACCTTTCTGCCTCCCCAACAGCACTAAAGCCCTTCAAAAATAAGCTCTTTAAAGGTCCTAAGGTTTTTTTTTTGCTTGAAATAGTTTCCTTATGAAACATCCTGTTCATGTATTTCTGTTTTATTACACTTGAAAACAATTTCAGATTTTCTGTTTTAAATACGACTTTTGAGATAATGCCACATTTCAGCTTTCAAAAAAAATCCCCCTGTTTAATTTGAATATTGAAACTGCCAACACAAATAGAGCCAGATGTATTACCTCCATCTGCAGGGCAGAATTTGATGCAACCAGGGCTTGAATAGCAGCATGGATATCCATTTGTCTCTGTGCAAAACAAAGCCATTTGAGATCACAATAAGATCAAGACGGTGTTCTGAAGAACTATGTGTTCTGTATGTTCTGGAAACCTTGATGTTAAAGGCTACTAGATTGATCTGAATGGAATATGCAACTCTTATGGTTACAAATCTTGAAAATAATGCTTAGTTTTTTTCATATGAAACACAACATGTGGCTTTCATCCTGATCCCATAGGTCACCTTCAAGGAGGACCCGGTCTAAAGCTTACCAAGAGAAGCTGTTTGTCCCCGCTGTACAAAAGTGTGCAAGGATCACTTCTCAAATGGAAGAAGAATGAAACACAATGCCTCCATGTGATAAACTGCACACTGAAGAATAAATAACTGTAGTAATTTTTTTTAACAGTTCTATTCTTGGAAGGAAAGTAGGATAAAATACTGCTGTCCCGTGGTAGTCACCACAAGAGCCCAATCTGATACTTTTGTGGTCTTTCAAACAATTTCTGAAGTTGGAAAATGTACCATTAGTCCCAAAAGAAATAACAGCAAAACTCGATCTGCTCCTGCATTTAATAAAAAGATATTTTAAGAAAAAAACTCAGTATGACCATTTGTAATAGCCTTTTTATAATTAAAAAAATGTCTTGGAAATGAAGAAGCCTGGGCTCGGGGAAGGTTCTGAAAATCACATCTGTGTAAGTTAGGCAAGCCATCTGATTTATCTCAGAAAGATTGTGATACTGGGCTGCCTTATTAGCAGGCTCACAGGATAGAAGCTGCATATCAACAGTTCATTCTCAAGTCATGCTTGGTAATCGGAAAAGCCATTTTGGATGATGGAACAATCAACAAAAACCACTTTTGCCCCTTGTCTTCACATGTGGCTTGCATACTGGAAAAGAACTCACTCATTCTGCATACATGCATTTCCAAACACTATAATAAATATTGAGGAGAAAATGGTAAACAAGAGCATTGCTCCCGTGGAGCGATGTTAGAGGGGAAGCAAGCCTCTATCACATGATCTACACCCACACAATTATAAACAGTTATACATGCGACGGAAGAAAAGTGCATGGGGCCATGAGAGAAATTAGGGAGCCAAAACTGGGGAATGCAAAACAATGGGAACTGAACGTTTTCTTGTGGTAGTGACATCTGAGTGCAAATGAGGAGAGAGAATGGCTAAGAAAAGGGAGAGGAGTTTCCCAAGCAGAAATAACAAGCCTGGAGAAAGTCCAGGAGACATGACCTGTCCGAGGTGTAGGAATGGTTAGGCTAAGGGCTTTTTCTGTAGACTGTTAGACAATCTGAGACAAAGTCTTGCTACGTAAGTCAGGATGTCTTTGAACCCACTATCCCCCTGCCTCAGCACCCCTATTACTGGGATTATGGGAGCATGCTGGTTCCTAGTGTGTGATTAAGAGTATTAATTAGAACACCTAGCAGTGGATCTCAAACTCTTTAGAATTAGAAGACTCTCAGACTTTTAATATGACAGAATGGGCATGGGGCTGTAATTCAGTGTAAAGCACTCCCCAAGCATACATTAGGCCGTGGGTTCCATCTTCAATACCATAAACCACAAACCCCCAAACCAACCAGAATTATAATTGAGTACCTTACAAGATTTTTGCTTATATGAGTTATAACTGTCGGTATTTCCAAAGTAGAAATATGAACATAAAATTTAAAATGACTTATTAATTGCTTAAAATATCAATACATCAATTATATAATAAAAATCATCAAAATGTTCCTATGTATTGTTTTATAAAATGAACAGAAAACTCATAAGTGTGTTATCGCCTATGCTTGTGCACATCTTTAGTGTTTAGGTAATTATGAAAGGTAAGGACTCACATTTGTTTCTGAAGTCAATGGATTTGTTGTTTGCTTTTACTATTTCTATTACTGTATTGACTTGGCTCATCTGAACAACCATTCTATTTCATACAATGAGGTACCATCCACTCTTAGAATTACAAATAGGAGCCAAAGGACTTGTGAGCTAAATTTATTTCAATTTTGAGTTTGGACTAAAGTCAACAACCTGCAAAATGTGATAGTCATAGGAGGAACAGAACAGGACTGAAGTCACTTCAGAGTTTTACTTCCTTCCTGGATGTTATCATTATCTGACCTTTCTGGTGGCTCCCTGGAAGACATCTAAGACCGTCTTTATTTTACCCAATCCAGCAGTCATCTAGTACAACACAAGGTTATCCATGGGAGCGTTCCCCAAGAGTATGTGCGGTGAAGTTTTAAACCTTGTCTAAAACAGTAGAGAATGAAGTAACCACTGGGATAACCAAAAGTTCCCGAGGAAAAGCTAGAGAATGTGGTGTCTTAGAGACTTTGAGAAGCTATTACCTTAGCCCAGAATCTGAAACCTCTTATGATGTCATATATGTCAGAGAGACCCCAGAGGTGCCAAGCCATCAGCTTTGGCTGATCTAGAGGCTCTGTGGCAGCAGGTGAAAGTTAAGGTGGAATTTTCAGCTGCCTGGCTGAGCACTGAAATGGGACCACAATTACACACAGACCCCATTAGCAAAATGGCAGCCTTATCGTCCCCAATGTCTAAGAAAACCTAGTAGGAAATCTCGGACAGAAAGCAGCTGAGCACTAAGCTGAGGAGTGATTTCAATGCTCACACACAGCAAAGAGTGTAGAGGTTGCATCATTCAGAAACTAACTGTAATGGTTGTTCTGTCTCTTTAAGAGACAAGCCACGCCCACTTCCTCCCCCATCCGCTGAGGCAGGCTGATCTTCAGCTTCCAGCCTGAGCTCTCTCTCTTTTATGTCTTCCTCTTGGAGAGGCAGCTTCTGCTTCTCTCTCCACCCTTCCCCTTCCCCTTCCCCTGCTTCTCTCTCTCCTCTCTCTCTCTCTCTGCTCTTCTCCCCTTCACCCTTCTCCCTCCATAACCCCCTGAATAAATATCCAATTTTACTCTGCATGGCGTGCCTATCCATGTCTCTGTCTCTTGCCCGCCCGCCACGTGTCTCCCTGCCTGGGACCAGCCACCGCTCAGGGACCGGCAGCTGTCTCTGCCTGGGACTGGCTGCTGTCAGGGCCCCCTGCCTGCTGCCACATGGCCCGCTACCTCCACTTGGGGACCTGCAGCATTTCTGCTGCCTACTGCTGCTGGGAATCCTGCAGCATTTTTAATTTTTCCATTACACTAACAACAATGAGAAGCAACAGGAATAATTCAGGTTGAGGGCAAGAATATGATTTCTGGGGATGTGACATTACTACGTAAAATGTCTTTTCAACAAGAACATAGTTGGTTCTGTATATCTGAGGATTCTGCATCTTCAGGTTCAAACAAACATGGTCAAAAGTATAAAAAGTTTCTTCTGTCCTGGACATGTACAGACTTTTTCTTGTCATTATTCCCTAAGCAATATAGTGTAATAAATGGTTCTATTACGTTGTATTTTATATGCAATTTTAACTTAAAGGTTACAGAAGCATTTGCAGGTAATTTAAAGGTTGTAGGTTGTAGGCAAATGCTATGCCAATTTATATAAGGAACTCAAGCATCTGTGTATTTGTGTCTTTGAGTCTTTGAGGCTTGAACCTGAGTTCAGTTCCCAGGACCCACATGGTGGGGGGGGGGAGAATTGCCTTAACAAGCTGTTCTCCGACCTCTGCAAGTGCAGACTGATATGTGTGCTCCTCCTAAAACAAAATAGAAAAGGAACTGTCTGTGAGAAATCCCAGATTGGGTAAGACAAAGACACTGACTTGGCAATGTTTGAAGAATTAAAAGAAACATTTTATAGGACTAAAGAATGGTAAGTACATCTTATTAAATAAAAAAATTCTGAAGCGGGGTCAGAAATTACATTGAAAAGGCCCACCTAGAAACTCTGGTGTTGAAGAGCGTAGCTGAAATGAAAACTTACTGTACAGACTAAACAGGAGATTTTAGAGGTGAGAAGAAAACGTCAGTGACTTTAAAGATGAGAATGAAGATGAATAAACAGAAATTTACAGTTCTGATGGACACTGCCAAGCAGACAGATATAGGTATAATGAGATTGGAAAGGAAGAAAAAAGGGGACCTAATATTTGAAGCAATGGCTACACCCCTGCCAAATTTGGTGAGAAACATTAATACATTAACATACACATCTAAGAACTCCATGAACTTCCCTCCACTTAAGGACTAAAATGTTGGGAAGTTGGAGTAACACAATCATGAATTTGAGGACAGCCTGGGCTACATAGTGAGTAATAGGAAACCCAGGCCATTTAGGAATATGGTATCTCAAATAAACTAAGACAAAGAAAACAAACAGAATGTTCAGCACTATGGACAAAGACAGAATGTTAAAAGCAGAGATAGGAGAGGGTTATTACAGTCTGGAGACACTCAGAGTAGTAGAAGACTTTGCTCAAAACCCATAGAAGTGAGAAGGCAGAGCGGCAGCATGCAGTGTGGAGAGACGAGCGCAATGTTCAACTGTGAAGGGAAATTAAGACATCTTCAGACAGATAAAAACTGACATAATTTAACACCAGTCTGCTTTGCAAAGAAAAAGTCTAATGAGGAGCTGGAGAGATGGCTCAGTGGGTTAGGAGTGCTTGTGGCTCTTGAAGAGGACCAGAGTTCAGTTGCCAGCACCCACAGGGCTTACAACAATCTGCAACCCCCAACTCTAAGGGATCTGGCTCCCCCTTGTGGCCTCTGCAGGCAACCTCATATACATGCACATATGTGAAGAGTTGACATAGTAAGTTAGCATATGAGGTCCTTAATTCAATCTGAAATATTGTCCTCCCCCTTCTAAAGTAGAGAAGGGGACACTTAAGTTGGGGCTCAGATATTTATATATCTCTTGGTCATGGTAATATTATTTAAAATGGCCAAAAGATGCATGCAAAATAAGCATTCATCTGGGTAACCCAAATGTATTATATAAATTTAATGGCATATTACTTAGGACTAAACATAATTAAATTCCAATACATGCTTATGATATGGTGAAAAGTAATGTTATGTTGTGTGTGTGTGTGTTGGGGGGGATTAACTCAGTCACAGAAAGCAGCTATTGCATGATCAACTCATGTAAAATCCCTAGACTAGTCAAGTTCATTAAGACTTGGTAACTGACAGGGGCTTGAAAGAAGGGACTTAATTGTTTAATAGATACAGTCTCAGTCTGGGAAGAAGGGAAAGGTTCTGGAAATGGGTTGTGACACTGGAAAAACTGTAGATATTACTAATGCCAGAAGTACATCTATACGTGCTTAAAATGGCAAATTCCATGTTAATATGTGGTACCAAAATGAAGAGTACCGTTTAAGTATGGATTATCCAGCAGAGCTTGGATCTAGAGCGTCTCCCAGGGGCCCACATGTGAAAGACCTGGTCACCAGTCTGTGGCATGGAGTGGGTTTAGTAGACTGGTCAGGAGATGGGATCTCCTCGGAAGGAGCTAGGTCATTAGGACTGTGACTTCAAAGCGGGTTTGGGACATCAGTTTCTTACTCTGACTTAGTCTCTGCTCTGATCATCTGTGATGTCATAAGCCCAAAGCAATGCAGCCAAGTGACTGCTCACAGAACCTCGGAAACTTTGAGTCAAAATAAACCTTTACTCCTTCAAGCTGTTTGTCTTAGGTGCTTTGTCACGGTGAGTGACGGGAGGGAAGCTGGTTCCATCTCATCTTTGGGGATTGGCCTTAAGGTATTCTACACAGGATAAAACGATAGGCATATTGACAGGACATTTGCAGTAACCGTGTTTACGAAAGGTTGGAAGCAGTTTAAATGCTCATCAACAGAAGACTGAACGAAACAACAACAGGATATCCCCAAATGAAATGACTGGCTTATCTTTGAATACAGGGAGGAGCAGTAGAAGCTGGTACTGGATTAAGAAGCACTCACAGTTTTAACCACAGTTAGTGCAAACGACAGCTCCATGAAAACGGTAATATCTTTTGGAAGAGGCATTAGAAAACAAAGACATTGCACAGGACTTAGCTCTCCTGACTTTTCTAAGCATTCTTCATATTTCTGTAATTCCTAGACTATTCCCAAAGCCCCACTCTACGCTTTGGCAAATATTAGGAATTCAGTATGCTGGCTTTGTTATTTTTTTCTCACTTGTAGACGCAGACAGACTGAATTAAGAGGATTTTGGGGAAGCCATTCAGTAACAGCTCAGTGTTCACGTGTGAGCAGATAACTTTCATTTGGAGCTGGGTGTGGTGGCAGCCACTGTAATCCAGTCCTGGAGACCGGGAGCTCAAGGTGAGCCTGGGACGCTGCTCCAAGGCAGTGACAGGAAAAGCTCTAAATTCAGAGAAGGGATTTAGGAAAAAAAAAAGAAACTTTTTTATGTGCTCTAGTTTAAGAGAACATAATATTATAACAAGAAAATTACTTAATGTTTTAAACATAAGCATAGACTGCCCACATTGGGTATAAAGCTGTCATTAAGTACAGGAAAGGGGTCCAGAATGAAATAAAACAAAACAGCTTCCTCATGAAGTCTGGATAAAGAGAGAGAGAGAACACATTATCATGTGAAAAATCACTAAACTACTTTTTTTTTTTTCTCCCGAGACAGGTTTTCTCTGTAGCTTTGCAGCCTGTCCTGGAACTAGCTCCTGTCGATCAGGCTGGCCTCAAACTCACAGAGATCGGCCTGCCTCTGCCTCCTGAGTGCTGGGATTAAAGGCTTGCACCACCACCGCCTGACCTACTTACACCGTTTTTTACAGACAAGCATATACAATAGGAAACAGAACAAGGAGTGAGCAGACTGGTAACTAGCAAGTCACCTCTTGGTCCCACATGCTAGAATCTAGGTGCATCTCATCACAGTTTGCCAGACTATAATCCTCCCAACTCTCTCCCATGTTCATGTGAGTGTCACACGGACCCAACTTGGGCAATTCAGGATTTTGGGGATTGTCGTGTTTCTGAGTTCGGAAGATTCAAGGTGGGTGACATTGCAGGACTAGGAATCAGTTTAAGGCCATGACCCTCTCTGGTGGAAGAACTACTGGCCTCTGAAGCCAGGACCTCTCTGCCACCTCTCAGTTCACCTCTCTGGCTCTCACAGTTGACCCGCGAAGTAGGAGAGATCAACTGAAATTCCTTATCACATTGACTTTTATTGGTTATTGTCTACATACACATCCCCACCACCACATACATGCACAGGTACACACACACACACACGCACACGCGCACACGCACATGTACATGTATATGCACACACACGTGCACTCACACACACATGCATTCGTACACACATGCCCACACACGCGCATGCACCCCCACATGCACAGATGAACATGCACTCACACACACACACACACACACAAATGCACTCCCCACCACATTCCCATCCTGCTACTCATTCAGCACACGAAGGACTGTCTCTAGCATCCTGGGGAAGATTTGCTCATGGCTTTCTAAGTGTGTACCCCACAGACCCTTGTCTGGTCATTACCAGATCCTCACACTCACACACATCACCATCAACACATACTCCTCTCCTGCAAGTGTCGGCTTTTCACTGTACCCAGGACTGTGAGTCAACTTTAACTCCATAGGCCTTTGATGGGGGTGGGGAGCCTGGGTTAGAGTATCTCAAACTTCCTTCATCTTGCTGATGTAAGGAATTTTTACATCGTGACAAATTTCACACAGAAATATAACTGACAAAATGGTTTTGTAGAACCATTTCATGCTCATTAGTAATGACGTACTGAAGTTTTATTAATGGTTGATTTTTATTGATATAAGATTCATAGAACATGAAATTTACCAGTTTTAATGTACAACCATCACTAGTAATTTCAGAAAATGTTATCACCCTGGAAAAACCCTGTCTTTTCCTGTTACATTAATCATCTCTGATATATATATATATATATATATATATATATATATACTGTATAACATACAACATATGTAATATATATACATATATATTAGTGTGTGGGTGTATGGGATGTGTACATGTAGTGCATGCTTGTGATCACACAGTCACAGTGTGTAGCATCTGTGTGTGTAGTGTATGCGTGTACATACATTTGAATGTACAAGTGAAGGCAGGAGGAAGATGTTGCTAATCTTCCTCTAATTCTCTTACTTTTTGAGGCAGGGTCTCTCACTGAAGCTGCAGCTTGACATTTGTCTAGTGGGCTGGCTGTCCAGGGACCTTCCAGGATCTGCACATCTCCACCCTTTCAAGGCTGGGCTTCAGGTGCAGGTGTCCATGTCTGGCTTCTGACATGGGTGCTGGGGATTTGAACTCAGGTCTTCTTCTTTCATAATACGCACTGCAGCCCACCAAGCCTTCTCCCCAGATCTACTTTCTATATACTTTATTACAAAAGAATGCTGTAGAGGTTCACTGAACTGGTCCCATCTTCCACTGAATACTGAATCCAACATGCACTCTGAAGTAACAATATAGACACAGAGATGCTACACATATATACACACATATATGGAGGCTGTGTGAATGCATGAATACACTACATGCACACATCTCATACACCTGCACACATGTATACATGTTATATATATATATATATATATTATAGAAGCAGGAGTGGCTAATTAATATAATGCACATGGGGATTTTTCCAGGATGACAAAATTTTCTAAAATTATTAGTGATGGCTGCACATTACAAATCTAATGTCATGTATTCTTAAATTATAACACTGGTAATTTTCATGTTATATGAATCTTAGCTCAATAAAAATCAATCACTAATAAAACCTCAGTATGCCATTACTGAGGAGCATGAAACAGTTCTGCAAAACCATTTTGTCAGTTATATTTCTGTGTGAACTTTGTCACGATGTAAAAATTACTGAATAATTACTGAGAGAACTTCTAATCCTTTGTTTTGTTTCTAAGACAGAGTCACACTATGCTGGCCTAGCTGGCCTTGAATTTGTAATTTTCTGCTTCCTTAGTAATGTGGCTATAGCATTACTACTCATGTCATCGTGTTTGTCTGGGGCATCAAGTTCTCATTCTGTCTTCTACTTCTCCCTAAGTGACACCAACCCTTCCCTTAGAGGATTTATGCTGAAATGTTCTAGGAGGCCTGACATATGATTTTGTGTGTGTGTTAATAATAACAAATGTATACAAGTAATACAAAAAATAACAAATAAAAACCAAATGTTTATTAAGGACTTGACTAGGAAATAAAGATAAAAAGTAAGCATGGATGAAAAGGGAGAGCTATCAATTACATCTCAGGATGCAATGAGGAGAAGGGACTACAGATTTCAAGGAGGCCGTAACCACTGTCATTTAGAGTTCTACTGCACAAACCCTAGACTTTCTGACGTTCCTGCATTGGCCTCTGCAAACAGAGTGAAGAAATGTGGTTTCACATTTGACAAGAATCAGGAAGACAACAAAAGAGAGAAAGAGCAAAGGAGGAGCCAAACAGGCCAACCCTTTTGGAGCCCCGGTTATTTATCAAGCATAGGTACTTCACAGTTTAAGTCTTTTAGTTCCTCAAAGTATACATTCATATCCATATTTATTTTCTCAAAGAAGAAAAATTCCATGTATCTACTTCACTTTAGCTGTGTAGCAACTCATAGAATTTCAGCTGAGACTAGAGAATATGCCCCCTAATTAGGTACTTAAATACAAAAAATTTCTCGACGACTTTCTAGCTTGCCACTAATTTTGTGATTCTTCAGAACTTATTTTGTTTTAGGATGACAGGCACAATTTCTCAAAGCTGCTACAAGGTGGGAAGGCAATGAACCAGGGCAGAAGACAACTTGCAGCCCATACAGAGAACGAGGAAGAGCAGAGAGGCCCAGGGCGAATGAAGGATCTGTAACATTCGCTGGAAAATGATTCCCAGATGCAAAGCAAAACTGAGGGAAATGCAGAGTTCCCGATCTGCCGAGTGGGGAACACTGTGGACAGCCACCCGGAGCTATCACGATCTAAAGGACACAGGAACAGCATGTGGGAATAATTATGGCTTGGAAAGCATAAGGCTGACCATTGCTTGGAGCAAACGGTGGGTGCCATTGAGAAGGAAATGTGATCACTCGCCACTGTGTGTGAGCAGGAGACTGATAGGAGGAGCTACAGCTGAGATTGGGGGTATGGGGAGACCCCCAAATGAGAATCATGGGGTCAAAGGAGGTTTTAGAAAAATGACAGTAGATAAGAAGATAAACTAAACTTAGAATGTTGGAATACCAGAGATAATAGGCAAAGAAATTGAAATGTTATTTTAAAATGAGCCTAGCACGTTTTATGTTGTGGTAGTGAGAGCAAAAGCAAACACACGAGACGTCTGATGGCTTTTCCAGACACTAGCAACTGAAAAGGATTCATGTAAAACCTAAGAAGAGAACTCCGTCTTTTTTTTTTTTGTTTGTTTGTTTGTTTTAAAAGAGATTGAAAAGAAAGAGCCAGGTTCCAGAAACAAGAAGAAATGGAGTACCTATTATGTACTGTTCTCTGTGCTGGATGCTTTCCTGGTGCTCAACGTTCAAAACAAACCAAAAGCAGGAAATATAATCTCTTTTCTAGATAAGAAATAAAAGGCTTGGATTCCAGTTCTCTTAGCTGGGCTGAGGCTGGCTTAGCAAAAAGAACTAAGGTATACCAGAAGGACTGGATGACCTTAAAAGTTTAAAGTTCACATGATAGGGTGTAGAGATAGCTCAGTGGATAAGAGCGCTTGCCACTCAGGCATCCACTTTAAATTCGGGGATGCTTGAGCAAGCTTGCAAATCCCAGCTTTGGGATAAGGTATTTCTGGAACCAGGCTACTTCCGGGTTCAGCGAGAGAACCCATCTCAAAGGCATAAGATGGATGAGAGAACAAGGAGAGCTGACATCTTTCTCTGGTTTCCACACACATAATACAACACACACACACAATATAAACTCCACACACATAGTGCCCCCCTGAAACACACACACCCATAACCTCCCACCAAAACTTGATATTCTAAAATAAAACCAACCAAGAAAACTTACTCTTGGACCAGGTGCTCCAGGTGGACCCTGCAACATAATAATAAACAAAATGAAACAAAATTAAAACCCAGTTGGTAAATATCTCAAAACCAGGTAACTGTATATTAATCAATGACAAACAGATATAAACATAAATGAACTCACAGGAGGTCCTGGTTGACCTCTTGGTCCTTGGGGACCCTAAACGAAATGAAGAAAAGCACAATATGTAGATAATTTACTTTTGATTTGATATTAACCAAGACCCAACCTCTGCAATTGCCTATTGCTGTCGTGCAAATCACATGATTTGTAATTGTTTCCATATTTAGAAACTCTTGCTCTTAACTGTGACCCACAATTCTGAATAACTTAGAAACTTAATTTTTCTCGGGGGAGGGAACTACTTGCCCATTTTAACAAATTAAATAAATTGAGATATAAAATGTTAATACAGCGTAGCTATTTCTATTAGCACCCTCCTAATCACAAAGCTAGAAACTTCATTGTTTTTAGATTCTTCATGTATCTGTAAGCTGTATCCCTGTAAACATTGTCAAAATACTTCTTTATTTTCAATGTAAATCATATATTATGGCTTAATGCCTGCGTCTCCTAACCACTGAAGAACGTCCTAATTTTAAACTCTGTGGTCTGCAGTGGGACTTTTGAGACATAACTGGGTCTCAAGGGCAGACTCTGTAAAGACACCAAGGCTATCATGAAAGGAAGCAGAGATATTCTGTTCTCTGTACTGGGCTAAAGGCAGAGGCCGGCCTTCCGTAAACCGGAAAGAGATCAGTCTATCCATCATACTAATGCCATTCTCCTTAGAACCTGGAGTCAATCATTCTGTCAATCATCCAGGGGCTCCCATTCCAAGATGAAGTACGAACTTCTTAGCAGTGTGGCCCACCATCCACCCTGAGCTCCTTCCGTGTGCTATGTTTCCATGCCATACATCAGAAAGTGGAACAACTGGGTAGCTAGCCAATGAGGAGCAGGGCAGGACAAAAACTTAAGTCAGCTAAGCACGGAAGAGATGTTCTTAGACACCTCATCCTATTGCCTCCTCTCAAGGTGTGGTCTTTATCAACACAGCCTACACACGGTCTATAGTCAGCTACTTGCACATCCCTAACCCTCCTTCTCTTTCCCCTACTCCTCTTCCTCCTGTCTTCCTTCCCTCCATTCTTTCCTTCCTATAGGCTTTCTCTCTGTAGCCCAACTGGCTTCAAACTCCCACTTCTCCTGCACCAGCCTCCTGCGTACAGGGAGGACAGGCCTGTGCCATCGTGCCTGACATTCCAAGTCCTTTCCTAAATGCATTCGCTTATACACACTTCTGCCTACTCGTTCTAGCCACAGAAGGCTCATTTCTCCCTCACTACTACTTTAGAACGCTGTATCCACCACAGCTACCTGTCATTGTCACTTCCTTTCTCCTCAACTAAATTCTTCTTTTTTCTCCATTCCATAGAACACAGCACTGTGGAAAGTACCTGAGGTTTGATAAAAATGTCTGTCGCTTTTCAATATTCTGGGACAAGAATAGTGCCTAACACACACTAGGGCCTCAGTAGTTCTTACTACATAAATTAACAATGTTAAAAGTGGTATTAATTTAGAAAGCAAGGAGGCTAAATAGGTACATTAAGATGCCAAGATTGTGCTGACATTTTCCAAAATGAATCAGCAGCCATTATGGTTCATGTCTTATGCATCTGCTCAAAATTAACTTATTTGAGGTGAACTGAATACTAACATCATATTGAGTCAAACTCAGATCATGGTTACTAAGATGGTAAAGAGAAGACTTGGTCTCCAGCTGGTTTCAAATATTGTTGACACTGTAACTGGCTTCTTATTCAGGACCCTTTATTACTAAGGCTGCTAACTCGGGTTCTGTTGTGACAGCTAGAACAAATAACATGTGGTCACTTAAGTAGGCTGGAGAGCGCTCACACTATGCCCGATCGACATTTCATAGTTTGCATGATCTGTGCTTAACATTCTAATAAGAGAATGTACAAAAGTTGTTCTCAGAAGCTGCCTGGTTGGTTGCAGGAACGCCCTTCTTAGGGATAGTGGATGCAGAGGCTAGAGCGAATTTGATCCATTCTGAATCAACACGGCAAAAATAATAAACAGCTGTGTGATTGAATCATTGAGCATGCTTCTGGCATCTACAAAATCTCTTTGACGGTTCAGTACAAAACATCTATCCTATATTTGACTCCAAAAGAGGAATGTACCATAGAAAAATGAACAAATTCTTCCTCCTGCTGACACTACCAAATTCATTTCAGCTTGTTCCTCAAAGCAAATCAGTTCACCACAAATATGATCCAATGAAATAACATGGAGCAAGACAGGGCAGGGCAACCCTAATGCAACAATGGCATGAAACAGGACAAGTAACCAAATAAAACAAATTGGGAATCCAACCACATTATGTGTTATTAGTTCCCTTATTCTCTAGCTAACACATCGAAGAAAGCCATCCACTTTCTATCACAAAGCACTTTGTAGCAAAACTATCATTGTCCTAAGGGGAACCATATTCATGGAGATGACTGTGGTAGTGGGTTGGGTGGTTATAGAGAAAACATTCTGTTTAAATCACACCAAGTTCTCTCTCTGTTTCATTCTAGAATTTAAACACATCCTTAAAACGTAACACAGCTTATCATTTGATTTAAGCAAACTAGTGTGTGACCTTGAGTCTGAGTATATTGTCTTCTTTTCTTTTCTTTTTCTTTTTCCTTCCTTTCTTCCTTCCTTCCTTCCTTCCTTCCATTTCTTCTTTCCTTCCTTTCTTCCCTTTCTCTCTCCTTCCTTCCTTTCTGGCTTTTTGAGACAGGGTTTCTCGGTGTAACAACTCTGGTTATTCTAGGACTTGCTTTGTAGACCAGGCTGGCCTCAAACTCAGAGAAATCCACCTGCCTCTGCCTCCCGAGTCCTGGAATTAAAGACATGCGATGTGTACTGCCACATGCCTTGGTCTTTTTCTTATGTAAATTCCTTATTTCATTTCCTTTATGTAAACACGATTGTCAATTACCTCATGAGTTCTCTTAGGCTGGTCCAGTTTTAGAGTGGTCTTTCTATTTAGAAATTGAGGACTTCTATCACAGGAAGTCTACTCTCTATTTTCTAACAGTCACTAGCATGTCTCCCTTGCCCAGTTGTGACAACTGGAGAATGTATCTAGTCTTTGCCGAATACTTCTTTGGGCAGATGACTTCTCCTGAGAACCACTGGTTTGAAGGGTTTACTTTTGAGTTTTACTAGACAGCAATGTTAGGATGGAATCAGCAAACTAGAAGGCTTAAAGTACAACTGCCAGTTAGGAATCTGATCTTCAAGCTGCCTGTGAGTGGCTGGTTACTGTTTCTGTAGCTCTCTTACCCAGCTGGTCCCCAGCCGCTAGTTTTCTGAGAGGCTCTATGATTTATGAAAAACATTGTTTGAGGATGGGGAGACTTAGGTTCCAATCTTGTCTTCGTAAGTTATTACATGTTCTTGGGTGTACTTCTACAAATTCAGGCCACAGAAATCTCATACGAAAAACAGGCTCAGCCAGTGTGATGGAAAGAAAAAGGCCTCCAAAGGGAGTGGCACTACTCGGAGGTGTGGCCTTGTTGGAGGAGGTGTGTCACTGCAGGAGTGGGCTTCGGTCACACCCAGTGTTATAATTCACTTCCTGTTGCCTGCAGATCAAGATGTAGAACTCTCAGTTCTTTCTCCGGCACCATGTCTGCCTGCATGCCGCCATGTCCCTCCATGAGGACCATGGGCTAAACCTCTGAAACGGTAAGCTACTCTCAATGAAATGTTTTTCCTTTGTAAGAGTTGCCATGGTCATGGTGTCTCTTCATAGCAATAAAAACCTGAACTAAGACAGTGAGGATGGTTTCTGTAGCCCTCTTGAGAATTTAGTTTTCAGGCTGATGATCTAGCACAGTGGCAGAGTGCTTGTCAAACAGCTTAGTATTCTAGTTAAGGTTCTGAGTTTGAACACATGCACACACAAATACACACAATGGGGGGAGAGAGAGAGAGACAGACAGAGAGAGAGAGAGAGAGAGAGAGAGAGAGAGAAAGAGAGAAGGAGAATTGTGATTCTCAAGCTTATATTTGTTTTTAAAATTTTTCCTCATCTTTTTTAACTGGACGGGGGTTACCCCCATGAGTATAAGGTAAAGGTTTCAACTTTGCAGTTTGTATGACTGTAAGGTAATTTGTAGTTGAATCAAAGGAGTTGTTTTATTTTTCATTTGAGTGAATTATACTACATACAAATGAAATATATACCTATATATTTTAACTTCTTAACTTTAAAAAATAAGGTATTTTTTCATACTTTATTTTTTTCTTATAATGTGTGAGCCAAATTGGAGGCCATAATTCTGATACTCAAAAGCCATAGAGCCATATTAAAGTAGTTGAGAAAATGTCAGTGGAATTCTTCCACATTATACTGATTTTTATCTTATAATAACATACTATGAAAATGAAGCAGCCTCCCTTAGATTTATGGTGAATTGCTCTCTTTACATTTTTTCTACTTCTGCGGCTTTCAAGTTGTTTCAAGTTGTGACATTCTGTCAAAATCAGAGAGACAATAGAATGTTAATTTTGGTATAAGCTAATATTTTACTTTAAAAATAACGTATTCTATTATTTCTGACAAATGCTCCTTAAATAACTTAAATTAAAGGAGCAGACCAGCAAAATGCTAAGGTGTTTAGCTTGCTCCTGTCTGCAATGATGTGAACACGGCAGCTGACCTCCACCACGTGCTCCTGCAGACACGATGCTCTAAGTGTTCAGTCGTGTGGACTGAGCCCTCTGAAACCATGGCCGAGTCAAATCTTTCCTTCCTAAGTTGTTCCTGTCACATTTTAGTCACAGAGTGTGGAAGAAACTACTATAACAGACTACTCAGGAAAAGGCTTCGTGATACGAGGCCTCTGATGAAAAGAACCAAGGTTCAGGCAACAGGGTATTGTCCTGAGTCCAGGGCATTAAGGGTTGTTTCCAGGGGCGGGAGCATAGGAATGTCAAAATGAATAGAAGCAGAGGGGTTTCAAAGTGCGATAAAGAAGTGCCAGGAACAAGAACTGGGAAGCAAGGAGGCTGCAGAAAGAACAGGAGAGGAAAGCCATCAGCCCATGGGATCCAAGCACCGTAGCTACCTCCTGGTCTTCAAGGACCTTCCAGGTCCTTCGACAATGAGAGAGCCCTTACCTTAGTGTGGCTTCAACATCATCTCTGTTTGACTTTGAAGGGGATGACCTGCCTGGTCACTAACCTGTTTATTCTGGATGCCTATTTCTACCAGAAATCTCAGACTCCCTACATGTATATGTTCTAGCTTCCGGTTATATGTTCCCCTTCATCTAATTAGCATAATTATTTCCCTCCATGCCTGCCACCTTTTCATGGGGGAACGCTACAATCTGCCAGACAATGGTACTTGTGTCAAGAGGTAGATGTAGTTATCTGCTTCATGTTAGTAGCCTTTACTATCTACACATACAGCTTATACCACCACTTTGTATACTGAACATTCACACTACAATTTTTTTTTTTTAGAAGAAAATGTATGTCTGCCATCCCTGCTTCAGTAGGAGGAGACAGGAGGAGTGAAAACTTGAAGCTAGCCTGGGCAACACAGCAAGACTCTCTCTCGAAATAGCACGCACAAGCTAATGCTTTGATCCTCCCGTGAAGTATTCCTTGCTGGCTGGATGTAGCATGTGTGCCTAATGAGACCCAGCAGGGCTGTTGCTGAGACACTGGAGAACACCTATCCCTTTCATGCCTGTTAGGGCAGACACTCTACTGTACATGGTAATCTGGGGAGAATATGATTGGCAGGTCCTTAAACACAGTGCTTATCAGGTCCTACCGGAAAGTACCATATAGGTTATTTCTACCTCTCGGCAACTATAATTTGACTTTGAGTCCACAAGCATCAGAGTCTTTGATCGCCTGGAGATTATCGCCTAGAGACAGGGCTGCTGTAATCACAGATCTCATTATCCAGTTAAACTTACAGTTTCACCTCTAAAGCCTTTTTCACCTCTGGGTCCCTAGAAGAGAGGGGAAAAGATGGTAGTTGAGTGTTATGGGCCACTGTGTGTTTGGTGCAGCAGCAGCAGCTACAATCAGAAACATGCCGTTTTATATTCCCATCTCCCTACCTAGGATCTGTACATTCATGTGCAGTCTAGATTTCGTGAGTAATGAGAAGTTCCCCTCAAACAAACCCAAACAATCCACACTGGTGGATTATGCTCTCTGTTCACCATGTCGAGTTCCACCTGGTAGTGAGACGGGACAATAGGACTCTGACTCGGGTAGGACAGTCACAACAGTTATCCGTCAACTGAACACGAAAGCTTTTGGGAAGGAGAGTCTTTCGGTTTCTAGGTTCCAACCCTTGCTTCTCTTTGTTTTCAAAATCCTTGTTTCTAAAGCAGTTTCTTTGTTCTCTTTCATTTTTCACTTTCTGTCCCCCTTTCGATTTTATATATTGCAGTGTATTGTGGGTAGCAGGCAAGGTCAGAGGACTACCCTCAGAGGTGAGTTCTTTTCCTCCACTGTGGAACCTGGGGACTGAACTCAGGCTCACGTGACAAGCACTTTTAGCTGCTCCACACTAGATTTAAAATTATTTTGGGGAATAATTTTTTCGTATCAAATCTAAGGATCCAATTTTAAAGCACGTTTTTAAAAAGATGTGAGCCTTCTAGTCTCGTTTAGAAGATCTCTCCAAACTGCAAACTACACCTTGGTTTTCTAGATCATTTTAAAAATGACTTTTCTGTTCTGTTTTTCACATTAATTTTATCTGGTGGTTTTTTTTTAATGGTGAAATGGGGTGACAATGTCTTTTCAACACTAATGGTATCCCAAATAATCCATCTTCTTCCCTGCCATCACTGTAGGAGTAGCCATGTGACCAAATGCTAGTCAATTAGCCATCAGAAATATCTAACACGTGAAGGTGATTCTGAGCAATTGTAGGTAACTAAATGAAAAAACTAACCAAACCTAAAATCCTTCATCCTTAACTACCGTACTTACTATAAGTCAGTTTGGTTCTGTATTCCCAGTGCTTGCAGCATCTTTGGTTATAATTAAATTAAAATATGCTCACATAGCTAATTCTGCAGTCTGGTCTGTTAACCCTGATCAGCATCTTTCTTTCTCCTGCCGTGCATTTCATTACAATAACTGCAATCTTGTTGTTTTTCGATTTGGGAAAGAAATCTGTCATTGCCTCTACCCCCTATCTATTTTCCCTCACCACATTTCTGTGCGGGTGAATTTCAGAGGCTTATTTCTTATAATGGACTTTTCTTCTTAGGATGGAAAACATGGGGTATGGAAAGAATTTGTCAAGAGATTTGATGCGCACGGTGACTAGCCTAGTGACCTTTAACAGCGATTGTAACCAAACACAATCAGATACTTTAATCAAGACATTTCTTTATCACATAACGACCTTTAACAGTGACTGCATAAGCAAAGCACTGTCAGATATTTTAACTGAGACATTTCTTTCTCACATTTTCCTTGACCAATAATATTTCACATTTTTGACAGAGGAGAACAATCATTCCTTAATCAGAACAGCATGTCCTGAAGAACCACCCACTGAACTATGAGAACTCTCCCACCTACAGTTTTATGGTGCTCCGAGTAGCAAATGTTGGAAGCCAAGAGAATGAGTTACATATTTTATTTCTTTTGAATAAACTCCAGTAACTTTAGTGGTGAATTCTCTAAATTTATAAAGATAAGAGCTCTCCTTAACACTTTAAACATTCCATTTTCAGTTTTAAATATGTCTACACATAATACTCCCAAATGCTCCAAAATATGGCTTCCTTGCAGGATATGGATCTTGGTTTCCCCTGTCTTGATTTGACCCTATCGTGTCCCTCTGTGCACAAGTTATCAGTTCTGCCATAGGCCCACCAACTGTTTCAGTTACCGTCTTATTTATTGGTTGCTTTGCGGACAAATTTCTTACAGTACTAGCCATACGCTGACTCTACGCCCACCCCAGACATGGATGGGATGGATGGAGGCATCAGCTGTGTAGCTCACTGGGTCCTTTACCTTGACTAACTAGATGAACCTCTATAAACTTTATTGAATAGAAATCATGCTTGCTTCAACCATTTGTTGTAACAATTTGAGAAATGTTGTCATGGGAAATGAAGCAGGACAAAGCCACAGAGGTCACAGAAGGATCTTTTGAGAAGTTATCATTGCACCTCTCATAGTCTTTCAATGAAGCCTGCACTGGGAGAGCGTGCTGACCACGTGGGCCTTTCTTTAGACCATTCTGTTAACTTAGCACTATCCTGGCTTTCTTGCTCATTTTGCCAACAGCTTTCTCTGTTTACAGCAGGTGCTTCTAAAGACTCAAATCTTGGCGATCAGAATTCATTTAGCTTCCTTTGGAACTGGTTCCAGCTTTACTGACTGCTTCTATGTTTACTACTCCCCCTGGCTCAGTCCATTTTTCTTTTCTCAAGCTTGAGGTGCCTCCACCACTCAAACCTTCCATTACCCCATGGCCCTTAAGAATAGCCTTCCCGAAGAAAACGGGTAACTTCCTTTTTAACGTTTGTTTCCCAAATACCCAGGGTGATTCTTGATGGAGTATTCTAGAATTAGGAATTTTAAAACATGACTAACAACAGCAGCAGCATCAACAACAAAAGAAAAGAGCAACGTGGTCACAAACTCACAGTTCCACCTGTTGGGCCTGTTATACCTTCTCTGCCAAGAGGGCCAGTGTTTCCCTGTGGAGGTAGAGAAAACAGTCTCGTTCTAAGAAAAAGTCAGTCTCATTCTCCATATAACTGAAAAGAAAAAAAACCTAGAAAACTTGTGCTATAGAAAAATAGCTATCTTTAAATAGTTTTTGTTGTAATAAAATATATTAGCATAAATTATAGTAATTTTGACAGTAGGTGATGCAATTGCCTATATCGCTGAGTTTCCTACCAAGGGCACTGTAAATTATGATTTCTAACCAACATAAATCAAAATTAAGTGCTCATGTGTTGAGAAGTCCAAGGATGTATTTGTGTGTAGAGCATTACTTAACCAATGGAATTGCTTTATGTAGGGTACTAGAATAACGTACGCATTTTTAAATAGGTGTATACACGGATGATGAAGGGAGAGGTGCCTGAGTTCCAGGGAGCATGGCAGGAAGAGAGCACAGGGCAGGTCCAGATGGAATCTTACGTGACCAAAGAAGCCACAAGTCCCTCTGCGAGACATGGCCAATGCAAAATCAAACACAAAAGGTGCTTGAAGACTACCTTGTCAATTATGAAGATATTCCCAGATGAGCAGGGTAGCTAGTTAATCCTTTTTAGTATGTACATAGACTGCATTTTTGATTAAAATAAAATACTCATTTTAGTTTTTTTCTCTCTATCAAATGCCACTCCCACTTCCACTGACAGCAAACTTTTCTTTCTGTTCACAGTTAGTATGGAATATAAGAAAACTAACAGTTTTCTCTTTTTTTTCAGAACATGCAGAGGTAAAGAAAATCCTATCAATTTAAATAGAATGTAATGGGGTTCGGTGTCTGACAGCTCTACTATTAAATGAACCTGCAAAAAGAGAAATTACCCAACAGACTAAAGGAGGTGGGTTCGCTTTTTAAACATAACAAACTTTAAAAGTTAATTTGTAAACATGGTACACAAGTTTCAAAGATCTCTAATTGAACTAAGAAGCTTGGTATTTTAGTTAACTCAGCGCAGCCTCTAGAGCAGCGGTTCTCACCTTTCTCATGCTCTGCCCTCTCAATGCAGTTCCTTATGTTCTGGTGACCCCCAGCCAGAAAATTATTTTTGTGCTACTTCATACCTGAAATTTTGCTACCGTAACAAATTGTAATGTAATAATTTTGGAGATAGAAGTTTGTGTCCAATGGGTCACGACCCACAGGTTGAGAAGCACTGCTCTGGACTCGATTGAAAACACTTTAGTCTAATTAATTATGATGTAATTCTCCCAAACAATTCTTTGTTAGAAGAATAGAAAGATGGACACTGACACTCGAAGAAAAGAGACCGGAGCGTTAACAACCATCTATATTTATCTACATGCTCAACACCATCACACAATCACCTATATTCATCTACATGCTCAACACCATCACACAATCATCTATATTTATCTACATGTTCAACACCATCACACAATCATCTATATTTATCTACATGCTCAACACCATCACACAATCATCTATATTTATCTACATGCTCAACACCATCACACAATCATCTATATTTATCTACATGCTCAACACCATCACACTGTGATTGTAATGGTAGGATCAGTTATCTGTGTAAGTGTGTTTCTGGAATGGAATGCAATAAAATCTTGATTTTTCTAGTTTAAGTACTCTTACTTAATCATCAAACGTTTCTTGATTTTGGAGCAGGAAGCAGACTTGAGGCCTCTTACTACCCACAGTGTGCTCTGATGCTACAGGTTTAGCCAACAGCCCTGTAGGGCACAGCTTGGCCAATCATAAAGGCAGCCAGTTCTTCCTCTGCTGTCGTACTAGCATACCATGGTCTTGCTAATACTCTCTAGAGACTTAGTTCCCCAGCTGCAAAGCAGGGTGACAGCACTCTCATAAAGTTTTAATTGAATTGGATGACAGAAGGGACACAGACTGAACTCTGGTACCACCTCCCCATACTAACGCATCAGGACATTTTTATTTATCTCCCGTAAACAGGCATCTCCCAGGCATTCTCTTATTTCAAGTCTTGCTTGTCAATGACTGGTGGTGAGCTCTCTACATGAACTTTGCCATTAAAGAGGTGACAAAAGTAATTGACCCACAAAGTGATATAGGCTTCAGTCTTGTCCTGGTCCAGAGCCTCAGCCTGTCATGGGACCCTGCTGAGGACAGCAGCCATATTCTGATGAGACCACAGAAATAACATTTATTTTACAGTAGTCTATTCGTATATACACACTTGTGGAGAATCAGAAGTTACACATTATGTAACAGCACCCACGTTCCTTCACTCCTTAGAAATGGTGACAATAATCAAGAAACTTATACCTGGAGAAGTGTTGAGGCAAGTCTCCAAGCGAACAATCTCTACAACAATGCTGCTCTTTGTTTTATTGAAAATAATTTATCGACAGAGTTAGGGAGGGATGTAGAAGTTTAAGAATTTTATCTCATTCACTACGTTGAGCAAGACAGCGGCTGGGTCACAAAGCTCTTCAGGAGTCTTTGCTGCTGCATTTGAACTGCTTCTCATCTTCCTCTCTCTCCTGTCCTCCCCGGCCCTAGCAGCTGCTGTGACCATGGAATTGCTGTGATGGCAGCCAAATCACTGCTTGCAGTTTAGAAATGGCTGTTTTGTTTCATTTCTCTTTTATAGACCGGTTCTCATTAAGACGGCATGATTAAACCGTCTAAACCACAACGAAGCAGAGCTAGCACTGGCGGGGCTCGAGGCTGGCTTGTTTACATCCCCTACATCCTACAGCTCCGGGCACTGCACTGCGGAATGACATTTGCTAGCCTTTGATTTTTGGAACTCTTTCAGCAATTCACACCCCTCTCTTGGGATACCTGATTCTGAGCAGGAAATACTCAGCTTTGGGGAAAGAGCTGTCAAGTGTGGCCTGAAGAGTTCTGGTCAGAGGCAAGCCTCCTCTGGGTGGGTGGCATTTGCACTCCGGCTGTGTTAATGTGCATGGCACAAGACTGCTTTATGTTTTTGATGCTCTGTGAACAGACATGCTGCCCATTCTCCACAGATATTCTGATGATTTTTTTAAAACAAGAACTGAGAAGTGTGGGTGGTCTATTATGGTATTTTGCTTAACCTAATTTATGAGCTGTAAAAGGTTGGAGCTTGCATGGGCCATTATGAGTTTCCATCTTGAAAATCACCTTATTAACTTATTAATGTGAAGTATATTAATTTAAAGTCCTACAATAAGCAAACAAGCATAGGTCTTGGGTGACAGAATGACTCTATACTCACTCTCTGCCCAGTGGGACCTTTAGGGCCTGCAATTCCAACAATACCAGCATCCCCCTCTGGACCCTAGAAATACAATGAAAAACAGAAAGCCTGCTTTAGCCTCCTATAAATAGCTCACAGATGAAGAGTCTCATGCCAATCTAGAAAGCTATCAAAAATACTTCTTTTTTTGATAAAAAATTACTAAAAAATATTTATTCAAGACACACCAGAATTGATGTTTTTAAAGAAGAAAATGATAAATTAGATCTCTATAATACAACACACTTTAGACTAAATAACAGCAAAATATATTCAATATTAGAATAATATTTAGTAATGTATATAGAAATTGAATAAAAATATTTAAGTACAAAACTTCTATAAAGACAAGGGAAATTTATAATCTTGAACTGGTAAAGGTAATAAATAAGATACAAGGATCA
>PVIU01012346.1:0-60601 GCA_004026605.1 Ondatra zibethicus | reverse complement strand
TATAATAACACACATGCATGAAGAACATAGTATAATGACACACATGCATGAAGAGGCCTTGTTGAAATCCATTACCTGGTGTGCTGATATAAAAAGTTAAAGGAAAGGATTACGTGGATCTTCATGCTGCACACTGTGCGACATTCCAAGCCTTTCTTATAGTCCTGATCTAGGAGGGACAGCTGCCTGCCACACGTCAAAGAGTGATGCGTCTGTCTCCGAGGACACTAAGTGGCTAAGAGAACTTAGGAGTTCTCCAGTGAAAAGGCCCATGAGTGATTGGTCAAAAGCAGGCCAGTCCCTTTCCAAAGTGGAACATGAACGTAGCCAAAAGGGGGCAGAAATTACTTCCCTGTAGAAACACTGGGAGTGGAGAAGAGGAATGAGGAGACCCGTGTCATTGATTACCCATAGTTCTTAAATACGCTATTGTTTAGTTTTAAGCTTAAATAAAATTATTTTTATACACATTGAGTGATTTTTGATGTTATATTATTTGCGTTTTGTAATACAATAACAGAATTTTACAGCTATCGGGCCTAAATTACAATATAGATAAGTAAGACATTGAAAATGAATTTTTAAAATGTCATTGACAGAAATAAAAATTACACTGACCATTTAGAAAGTTACTAATAATTGCAGAGTACGCTCCTGGTACTCGGGCAGCTTCTGAGGAGCTACAATGAAAAGTCCACAGCCAACTCACACTGCTCTGACTCCGACTACTCAGACCTGAAACTGGTTCTCTTAGCAGATGCTTTCTTTTTTAAGTGGGAAAAATATATAGCAATTCCTATCCAAACAATTAAAATGAGAAGGATAAAAAAATTACTTTTGAGTACTCTACTTGCCTTTGAAGGCAAGCTTCAAGAAGTTTCCACGATCACCAGGAGGTGGCACTATCCTCTTCTCGGAGCGGGAGCAGCCTGGCTCTTCCAGCCACTTGGAGTCCAGATGTAGTGTTTTTCTTCAGGGACCAGAAGCTCAAGTGGATTGATCTTTAGCAAGAAAATTGTTCATTTCTGCAGAGTCTACGTAACCACAAATAGCCCCATACTGGTCTCACTAAACTGAAATCATCAAATTCTCTGATATGGTCCATTTTTCTTGGGTGTTTGTTAGTAAGCAGAGGTGAACTCATTAAGCTCTTGTCTTTCCCAGAGATGCCTGCCTGCAGGGCAGCCCAGCACATTTCCACAGAGATGCCTGCCTGCAGGGCGGCCCAGCGCATTTCCACAGAGATCTCTGCCTGCAGGGCGGCCCAGCGCATTTCCACAGAGATCCCTGCCTGCAGAGTGGCCCAGCGCATTTCCACAGAGCCAACTAGTTTATTTATTGACTTTTGAGCACTTGTTTAAAAGTACAACGTTTTGAGAACACAAAGGTTGTTGGGCACGAGAACAGAGTAGACACTGATTCTAGGCAGGAGAAAAGAACTGGGCGGGTTTGTCGCTGCCACCTATATCTGTCTTGGTTTATTTGCATGTGTGTGTGCATGGTTTTTGTGTGTATGTACACATGCATGTGGAAGCCAGAGGTTGATATCGGGTATCTTCCTCAATCGAACTCTATTTTTATTTCTGAGATAGAGTCATCTTGTTGAACCTGGAGCTTGCACATTTGCCTGTCCCAAGCCCTGGGGATCCTCCGGTCTCTGCCTTCTGAGCATTGGGGCTGCAGGCATACCCTGCTTTAGGTGGATGTGAGGACCAAACTCAGGTGTCAACTGAAGCATCTCCTCAGCCTTTTCTTTCTTTGAGTTTAGCTCTTGGAGCAATACAAGGAATGACTTGGGCTCAGTGTTTTCTAGGTGCTATTCACCCACAATGGTCTGATCAATTCCTGTCCTGTGTGGTCCCTGAAGTCTGCTCTCCTTCACTTGCCCCCTGCCGCACTTTTCTTCCAGTCCTGAGATCTCTGAGTGTCAGTAGCCCATCAAACCTTCCCACCCACCCCTGACAGCTTCCGACAGTTACTTCCCGGGCACCCACTCACGTCACTTTCTGTCTCACCCACTCCTGACTTCAAACTGTTCCTTCCAGATGGTGTGTTTCTGTGGGAACTCCTTTGCTGGCCGTCTTCAGTGCATTCTTTTTCCTGTGTGGGAAACTATGTGTTGGTCTTCTATGGGTTAGGAACTGGGTGAGGATTCCTGCCTGCCTTTCTGTTGGGTGAACTCTCCAAACTATTTGTTCTCCAAGGCATTCCTATCATTTGACGCTTTCTGGGGGTGTAGTGGCAGCCTTTCACCTCCCACAGAGGGAGACCACACAGTAGAACAGTGAAATAGGGAAGACTTGGATGAATGAACATTTTATCACTAGAGTGTGCACTCTAGGCATTTGATGACTATAGAAAACAAAAGAAACTAGTTTTTATTTTCTGATTTTAAACAGTTTGGCATTAGTCAATGACAGGGGCCTGCCATACTCTCATTATAACTGAGATGTGTGAATGATGAGTTCCAGCTCTCATTATATGTCCGGGCTGAAAAAGCAGCTGCTGGGATTTGAATGATAGAGACCAAGGACCTCCCTGCTTTGCTTTCAGCTCAATTTCTTTCTTTATAGCAGAGACACTGTAATATACCTGTTGGAGCCCTAGCACTAAGTGGGATCCCTTGTCTGTTTTGAAGGTCTCTGATTTTATCAACAGCTCTGACAGTTTGTTAAGCAGATTCACAATAAAGAGCATCTGGGAAGAAAGGGGCTGGATATGACATTTGCTCAGTGATTGACAGGTTACGACAGATAAATTTAAGGATGTTGTTTGTACCAATAGAATAAATTTGAGGGGTCCATAATGTGTAGGAAAGAAGGGGGTCAGTCCACAGGATTGTTTGGAATTATGCACTTTCTCCTGTTATGATTGGTGGAATGATTAAGTCACTCCTTATCAAAGATACATTTATTCAGGCTAAAAAACAAAAACAAACAAAATATGTGGTGAGCTGGTGAGATGGCGGGAAGCTGGGAGTGCTCACTGTGCAAGCCTGACCCCTTGAGTTTGATCCACAGGGCCCACAGTGGAAGTCCGGAACAAACTCCGCTGCACCGTGGCACATAGGTTGCTTCTCCCCTGCCCCCCACAGAGTGATAATAAAGGTGCAGTGCTTTGCTCATTCCTTGTCTTGATTCATGAAGCAGGGAAGAGTTTGACAAACTAGCGCCATATAGAGCCTTGAGTACATCTACTCGGCGTTGCGCGGCAGGAGTACAGGCCCAGTCAAGACCTTGTAAAGTGAGGAGGGGAACTACTCACTTAATCAGCTGATTAATCAATAAGCAAACCACTGAGGGAAAATGCAGGAAGTGTGAGTACAGAGAGATTCATAAGGCTGTAGGGTTTTAAGATGCACTTCCAGCTGAGCTTTGATGAGAAGAGGAATGATAATCTTACTGACGTTGGAGGAAAGTACGCTCTGTGCAGACTGAACTGGTGGCACAAAGGCTCTCAAGTCCAGCCAGACCTGTGTCTTCAGACAAGCCCCATCCTTGAGCACCTTCACAAAAGGGGAGAGGTCCAGGGGAAAATGGCAGGGAGCAGGCAGAAGTGTGTAAGGCTTCCTTACAGGAGTCATTGTGAGTTTCTTTGATGTTGATAGTTTTGTAATGAATTACATGTATAGGCAAACCCGAATACATCACAGATGTTCCTTAGCAACGAAAGAAGCATCCTGAGTTCAGCATCATTAAAATGTAGTAAACTGCCATGCTTCAGTGCTGAGTTACACACGGAAAGTTTTGTGTCTTTTCACTGGAGCCTCCTCTTCAGCCTCCTCTGCTCCATCTTTTGTGAAGTGGCTGTCTCCTCCTTCTTTCCCCTTGTTGTAAATTCGGGTACTTTGAATGAAAGCTCCAACATGCTGAGAGCTCTTACCCAGTGTGGCCAACGGAGTAAAAGTAACTGAAACACCAAAGCCCAAATCAAGTCTTTGGGACTGAAAAAGAAACGAACAAGATGCTCAGAAGCTGACATTTCCAGTAATGCCAAGTCTATGTCCGGAACTTTGTAGAATCCTCATCAGTTGTAAGGTCAGTTGTTCAAACATAAGATGTCTGTAGATATCAGACGTAGTAGACTGATTTCTTTTAGAAATACATGTAGATCAGAATGACTGTTCCAGAGCAGAGAACAGGATGTTAAAAAGAAGTCTGGAGACTGGGTAGCTTTGCTCATTCATGTCTCATTCAATTCCTGCTGAGTGAAGTGGAGGTAGAGCAAAAATATACATACATATACACAAGTCAGGAAAAGCAAAAATATTTTTAAAATCAACTGCAGAGAGATTCCAAACTTGAAAATGTCAGTCGTCTCAACCTTTTCCAGCTAATGTCATCGTTGAGTCTTAGCAACTCTGAAATACAGGGTGTTCTTGTCTTGTTTGCTGACATTAACTGCTTGTCCAAAGCTCCACATGCTCAGGGAGCTAAAACCAACTGAGACGATAGAGTGGCCTTGTAGTTTTGTTTGGTACACAGGCTCAAACCGCGGCTAGAATTCGGAAAGCCCCTGAGAACTGAGTTCAAGATTTAAGACAGTTTGGTCAGCAGGGTGGCAGCGCTAGCAGGGGCAGAGGGAGGCTGTGGGGCTGGCTGCGAGACTTGTGCTATTATTACCACCCTGCCAGGCACTCCCAGGTCCATTGAGATCCTCTTTCCTCCAGAAGCCTCACATCTGACACTCAGACGTTGCCATTTATCTACGATCACCATACTTGATCGTAAATGCTCCTTCTTCTACCTTGGTGCTCTTTGCTTTCAGGCCAGCTTTCTAGCATGTCCTGTGTAAGCTCAGATTCGTTTTGTAGGAATTTCTTTTCACACCAGAGGACTTATTATACCTTTCTGCCCTTTGCCACAGAGCCTACTCTAAGCCACTTTGGATTCCCTTACACTAAGCTGCAAGAACAGCCTTCGTGTTTGCCAAGGTTCAAGAGAGGAATAGAACCCTATATTGAAAGAGGATTTCCTAGACTGGCTCATACAGTATGGTCAGGGTGTCTAACGGCAGCTTCCTTTATACTGAGAGGCTGAAAATGGTAACTGCTCAGTCCATGATGCTGCAGCCTCAACAGTCCCAATCTGGCATCAAAGGCCTGGAGGATTCCTTTACTACATCAGGAAACTGAAGAAGGTGGGTTCTGATGTCATCAAGGACGGCAATGACAGCAGCAAGGTAGATAAACTCAGGAACAGAGCAGCGGAACTTCCCAGTAAGACATGAAAGCCAGCAGTCCCAAAAGAAAAGCTGTTCTTTGGCCTCCTTGCATCTGCCTGCACAACCATGCCTTGCCCCTCACTGTCAAAAGCTACCATCACAGACGAGCTGGGTCTTCCCACTTCAGTTAAGGCCATCAAGAAAATCCCTCACAGGCATGCCCGGAGATTAATCTGGATCAGTGGTTTGACCTGTGGGTTACGACCCCTTGGGGGTTGAATGACCCTTTCACAGGAATCACATATCAAATATCCTGTATATCATATATTTACATGATGATTCATTAAAAGTAGCAAAATTACAGCTACCAAGTAGCAATGAAATAATTTTATGGCTGTGGGTCACCACAAATGAGGAACTGTATTAAAGTGCTGAAGCTTTAGGAAGGTTAAGAACCACTGCTCTAAATAACTTGCCCAAGTGCCTCCAGAGCCTTGATACTTGGGTGATTCTCGGTCCTGCCAAGCTGACAATATTATCTATCACAACCTTGAAATGCCCATAATTTAGAGCCCCCAACAATGGGCTTTTGGAGGCAGAACTAGCCTAAGGGTTGTAAGAAGGTGGATGCTATGGCCTTGTGGGGGATGGGTCTGGCTGTTGTCATATGATCCTAGGAACTCTTTAGTCCAATCCCAGGCTCTCGCTGGCCACTCCCACTCCGCTTTCCATCTTCCCTCTTCCCTTTCCATTCCCTCACTCCCACTTCCTGAGGCCCCTTCCTGGTGTAGATTTTATTGCCACCTAACAAATCCACCTTGTCACCAGACCTTTATTACCTATAATAAAAGTTATCACCTGCCCCATAAGTCAGAGGTCAGGTGGAATTGACTACTCCTGCAACCCAGACAGGCCTTAAATTTGTACTATCTGCTGGCAGCCTCCCAAGATGCTGGAAACGTGAACCTGCACCATGTGCATTGCAAGTCCTTGCAGTGCGGCTGCCGGCTGCGGTGGTGGCGGTGGTGGCGGGGGGGGGGGGCTCACAGCTTTTGAAAGCCATGCCCAGGTTTTGTTTCTTAGATCAATTTTAAAGTTAGAGTATAAATTAACGGGCTTCTCATGACATATGCTGTATGTGTGTGAAACAATGTACTCAGCCATTGCTCGTCTCCTGGTAAGCTGCCGTCTCTGCCCATAGCACCCACCCCACCTCTAGCCTCCTTTCTGGTCACCTTTCTGCTGGCAAATCGCCCCCACCTTCCTCTTGCCTTCAGGTCACAGCCATTCACCAGTCATTCCTGCCCACTGCATGTGGTTCTTTCCCGCCTGCCTCTCCATTTTCAAAGCCTGTGTGAAAGTTGCTCATCACCGCCAAGAGCAAGAGGAAACTTTCTACTATTAAAGGGCTTGTGTAATTAGATTAACCTGATTTGAGTAATCCTGCTCTTTGGTTTAGCCCAACTGACTTTTCCTTCCCCTTCCACAGTGTTACAGAGTCACATAATCTCAGTCACGCTCCCTTGTCATAGCCAATCCCACAGGGCAGGGTGGGGAATCTTGGGTTTTCATCTTCAAAATCTAGCTTAGCACATTTCCCCACTATTCTGCGTGAACTCAAATCCCTCCCTCTGTCTTCGGAACTGAGAGAACTCAAAGTAGGATACCTCATGAATGTAGCAGAGGTTTAGTCAGGGGGCTAGAGAGCACCCAGGCTGCTAAGAGCACTGACAATACCTGCAGAGAACCTGAGCTCAATTCCCAGCATCCCTGTTGGGCAGCTCCCAACTGCCTGGACCTCCAGCTCCAGGGCGACCAGACACCTGTGGCCTCCTCAACAAACACGAGCACCCACAAGCACATACCTATACATGGATACACACATGTGGTAAAATAAATATATTCTAATAATCCAGCTGAGATTTTTAACACAATCAAAGGTTTTAGAGGCATCTCCTGACTTGTCATTTTCATGGACTTGAAAGTTCTAATAAAAGTAAGTGTTAAAAATACAATTTCATATAATGTAGGTGTTTAATTTTTTTTAAAAAAATTTACATCCCAGCTGCAGTTTCCCTCCCTGCTCTCCTCCTAGTCCCTCCTTCTACCCCTTCTGTCCTCATTGCCCAATTCACTCCTCTGTTTCTCTTCAGGAAAGAGCAGGACCCCATGGATATCAACAAAACATGGCATATCAAGTTGTAGTAAGACTAAGACCCTTCCTGTGTGATGATGTGGGAAGTCCTTCTGTATATTTGTTGTTTTTATTGATTAATGAATAAAGCTACTTTGGTCTATGGCAGGGCAGAATATAGCCATGCTGGAAGGGATATAGAAAGGAAGTAGGCAGAGTCAGGGAGACGCCATGTAGCTGCCGAAGCAGCCAGATGCTGGAACTGCCTGGTGGCGATACAGAGATTAATAGAAATGGGTTAATTTAAGATGTAAGAGTTCGTTAATAAGAAACCTAGATTATTGTTGTAATTAATAGAGTTTTGTGTGATTATTCAGGTCTGGGTGACAGGGAAACAAATGAGCAGTCTCCATTTATAATGTGTTAAAAATCCAACAATTTCTTAAGCTTCCTTAAGAACATCTGAGTTATTTGAGCCCCACAGGCTGGCAGCTCTTCGCCTGTTGATCTGATTTTTACAGTTCACCCACTTCATGCTTTAGATTCTTGCGTTTGCCCTTTAATGCAGTAGGCTTACCACACTTACCTCATTTATTCCTTACATGATGCCTGAGAGACTTTATTACCCCAGTTTAATGGCCAGGACTTGACTTCAGAAATATCTAGGGTCCCACAACAATAGCCAAGTTGTTTGAAAAGCCAGAGCTGTGAGAGGCCAGCAGGAAGCTGCCATCGAATTGCAGACCAGGTCTCAGGCCAAGCGCCTTCTTTCCTCGGTTTGTGAGACCAATGCCCAGAGCTGGGTTGTGGCTCCTTTTGTTTCGTTTTTGGCTTTTTGTGTTTTGTTTTGAAACAGGATCTCATTATATAGCTCTAGCTGGCCTGTGACTCTCTATGTAGATCAGGCTGGTCTTGAGCTCACAGAGGTCTACCTGCTTTTGCCTCCGGAATGCTGGAATTAAAGGCGTGCACCCAAAATCTTCTAAAACCCCAGACCTGCTACCCTCTAATGAATTTGAAACATTGTCATATCTCTAGCATTTCGGTGACCTCTATAATTAGATGTTCTCTATGCTTCTATAAGTTTCCACAATAGATTCTTTTCCTCAGTAAACAACACTGGGAAAACTGATTTAGATTTTAGCATCAGGAAATAGTTCAGAATCACTGCTGCCCAGTGATGGACCAGGTGCCCAGTAGAGCCAGGGTGGCTTGCGCAAATAGCAGAGTAATTCCAAATCATCTTTAACGGCATTTACGAAGGTCCCAAATAAGACTTGCTGGAAGGTTTGCCCAAAGACATGGGAAGACTGAGGAGATGTTCTCAAATACAGAGCACTGTGAGCAATGAGGGAGCACCTGCCCTTCTCCTGGTCCTCAGCCTCTTCAGCCTCCAGTGCTTACTTTCATGGATCAGGAGCTCTAACTGATACCAACAAATGATACTGAGGAATGACTTTATTATCTGAGGGATATTTTTTTAGAATTAATATACTCAAAGTTTCTTGATTTGATATATAATATAATTCAATATATTCAACTTGATAATATATTCAAACAAAGTTTCATTGTTACTGAAAGTTAACAAGTCAATCTAAATTATCTGGGTGTTGTGATGAGAGCCTGTAATCCCAGATGGAGCAAAAGGACCTGGAGTTCTAGGCTAGCCTGGGCTATGTAGCAAACAAATAAAAAGTAAATGGACTGGAGATGTAATTCAATGACAAAGTTTTTGCCTAGCATATGTAAGGCCTGAGTTTGATTCTGAGAACCAAAAAACAAAACCAAACAACTCTCAAATGATCAGTGTGGTTTTTGTTTTCCTTTTTTTTCCTTTTTCTCTAGTTAGAGAGTATAAGAAGAAATTCGTGCAAATTGTAAAAGATTCCAAAATGCAAAAAGTAGAATTCCTACTTTATTCTTATATTTATTCATAGATGTCCTCGTCAGGCCTGGACTTACCAGGGACAAGAGTCCCTGAAGGTTTTCAGAGTCTAACCAAACAGGAGTGTAGAATGGGCCATGAAGTCAGGTGCAGAAAGAATAAGATTAAGTCTGTGCTTAGCAATAGAGACCTACTAGATTTCTTTGCAACTGAAGGCTCCCAGGTCACTGCAGGGCAGATAGCACTACTCAGAGAAAGTCAGGCAGGACTCCAGGCTTCTCCTTGCACCTGGGGGCATGACCTTAAACAGCCTCTGCATTCTCCCTGCCCGCTCACCTGCAGTACAAACATGCAAGGTCCTGGAGAAGATTCGGGGATAAACCTGGTAACAGCTCTGGCACTAGCTAGCATATTAGCATTTTGCATTAAATTTTGCTCCAACATTGGGGTTGTCTGGAAATTTCTTTGTTTTCAACACATGCATGGAGTTCTAAATGTCAAGCCATTGTGAAAATGCTGTCCCCAGCCTTCCAATGCCCAGCCAATAAGGCAAACAGCAACCCATGTGAGTTGAGTAAGATAAGGGCTTATTTTAAAATAGAACAATATTGCCCCATAGAACTTGTGTCACTGGGAAGACTGAGAAACAGCAGAGAAGCATTTTTATAGTTTCCCAATAGTCGTAGAAAAGGTTAAATAGAAGGGACAAATTGCCTAAGACTATTCCTCTCCAAAACACAAAGTAACAGTCACAGATGGCAATTATCTGAGCCCAGGAAGTTCTGAAATGAACAGTGGAAAAGTGTCTGCTGGAGCCCAGTGGCACTAACATGAACATCTACAATGTGAACTAAGGAAGTGGGGAACTGGTGAGTCTTTAGCATGTGTGGACAGCACACGTGAGCAGGGATAGCATAGAAGCCTAAGGGTGAATCAGCTTCACCATGTAATGTTATCAATCATTATTAGCAGTGCCTTTTCCTCTCTAGTGTTCTGTCATTGAAAAAGAATGCTCATACATTGTTTTGAGGCTCAGTAAACCTCGAGGTAGATAGGGAAGTCTTCACTCGGTAACACACCTGTCCCAACATCCTACCAGTAGCAACAGCTATAGCTCACAGAAGGCAACACAGAAAACCTACAGGTCACATGACTCTGTATTGTGAGGTCAACTGACAGCCATCTCCCTACTTCCTAGACCCAGAAAGAAACAACTCACAGACTCCAAGTCCAGGTGCATGTATGTCCATTGTAGGTGTTCAGAGGTCAGAGGTCAAACGAGGCCTTCATTATCAGAGGGCTGCACTTCCAAGTCAGTGTTCTAAGAGAGTGTTTGCTCTTACATAAAATATTGTCAATAATAATATGATTACCACAGTTATTCAAGATTTACTGATGTCCTACTATGTGCAGGCCCAAACCAGAGACCAAAGTTCTGGAGGTAATGGAAGGCTGAAACCCTTCCCCAGACTCTGTCAGTAAGAAGAGAGGACAGGAGAGGGAATTCTTCACACTCACTGGAGATGGGGAAGATGCGCTTGGTTCAAATGGCAAAAGGAAGGAAAAGAAAGTGGATTTCCAGAGGCTCCTGTCATGGCTCTTGCCCGCCTTTCTGCGTACAGTAGCCCCTAACGAGGCCTCGGGCTATCCTGAGTCTGAGCATTTGGTTTATGATCGTAACTTGTTGTGCAAGGGAGATTGTTATATAAATGGGGCCTGGGTACTTCTGTATTTGGTCACATGAATTCTAGGGCCATGCTTTCTCTGGTCCAAGGAATGAAGCAAGCCTAGCTACTCTTCACCCATAAAACATGATTTGGATGGAATAAAAATCAAAAATTGAAATGCTCCCCCAAAAAGTGAGTTGCTGAAATAACAACCATAATGTTTTATAACTATGAGGTGTCAAATTCTAATGTCCCTCATAATTAGAGCTTTCCAAATCCACCAGGAATAAATTAAATCACCTAAGGCAAAAGTCAAAAGTGTTGGAGGAGAGATAAGTGGTATCGCCATAAAGATGAGTCAGTAGGGCAGCAGCTAGGCCAGAGGCAACACCAGGATAATCGACTGTCTGGGCCTGGCTTCCAAGCCAGACCCTGAAATGCAAGATCCCTGTTTGACTCGGTCACAGTGTCAGACATCCCTCTTGTTCCTCCATAGCCAGCTGGGGCCTGGTACAAACAGTAATAGGGCAGGCCCACAGAGGCCCATCTCGAGGCTAACACAGTCATCACATGGCCATTGGTCTCCAAATCTGAAAATGAGAGCGCTTAGACAGACAGTAGCCATGAGCCCCCGGCCTTGTAAGGTATGCCTCCATCGAGACAGCATAACTCAGTCATGACTTTTCTAAAACTTCATTCCTTCAACACATTTTAACTGTGTGAATTATGTAATTATGTATGTATGTATCTGTGTATACACATAGATATATGAACATATATGTACAATAATAAAGAAAAAGTGGCTATTAAGTTGAATAGAGCATAGGAGGGGTTTGAGGAAGGGTAGCTCGGAGGTGCTGGGGGAGGAAAAGGAAGAAGAAAGTGATATAATTTTAACATTTAGTAAAAATTATTTGAAAATAAAATAGCCAGGTGGTAGTAGTGTACATGCCTTTAGTTCACTTGGGAGGCAGAGACAGGTAGATCTCTGTGAGTTTGAGGCCAGCTTGCTCTATAGAGTAAGTTCTGGGACAGCCAGGACTATACAATGAAACCCTGTCTTGAAAAAACAAAAAAGAAAGGAAGGAAGGAAAAAAAAGAAAGAAAGATTAAAAATATAATAAAATTGGTGCCACTTAAAAAAATAAAATACTTTTGATCTCATGAATGGATTCCTACTTTTGAGAGACTGGATTAGTCTCCAGGAGTGAGTGAGGTCTCTTGGGACTGCGTTAGTTAGTAGGAGAGCAAACTGTTCCACAAGGAACCTGAACTCCGGCTCCCTCTGTCTCCAGCCTGTGCTCCTGTCTCACGTGTGTCTGTTTTCCTTCCTGTTTTTCCATGACTCATGAAGCAGCATGCGGTCCTCACAAGAAGCTGAGCGAATGCCAGCGCCATGCTCTGAAATTTCAGAACTGTGAGACAAAGTAAACCTCTTTCTATTACAAATCCCCAGTGGCAGATGTGCAGCAGAAACCAGATCAAGGTAGTCCCCACCCTAGCCTTGGGAAAGTCGTGATTCAAGTCCCATCTCCACCCAAGGGGCCAGGAAAAGGAAGAGATGGTGATCAGCTACTTTGCATGGCCTTAAGTGAATCCTGAACATGGATTACCTTTGCTTTATTAAAGGAATGCACCAGTGTACGTTTTGTTTACTCTTAAATGCACTGTAGGAACAACAAGGATGATCAGGGAAAATTCTGTGAACTTTAAACAACAATTTAACTTCAGTGAGGAAGGAGAGCAAGGGGTGGGAGCCCTCATCACCAAGGTCTCTTGTGCCATCCTCACCAGCATTAATGGGTTCCCTGGGTTGCCAGTCACTCCCTGGTGAGGGTGGGCACATTTAGGCCTCAGAGGCCTCCAAGTTAGTTAGGAATTTGGACTGGGCCTTGTTACACCCAGTACCTGAACCTTCGAAGAGGGGTTGCTTTCATAGCACTTGAAGCAGGGGGAAATGACACTCACACATATCCACTCCCCCGGCAGTCAGGACAGCCATGTGCGGATGTTGTTCCTTTATGCCCTGTCTTTAGCGGGCCTTATAAATTATAAGTGGTCCTTGCACTGTAGAAAGTGAGATATATATTTATAACCCTAGAATCAGAGTCTAGTCGGAGTTCTTTTATGCTAGCTGGTTCCTCTGATCATTTGTTCTGTAGAGAGACAAATAGACTGTTGTTCTGACACAGAGGTTTTCTGTGATGGCACAAGGACAGGATCATGTTTTGGTCTCCCTATTGTCCAAACTCTCATTTTACCAATTTTCACTGTCTTCCGCCAATGTCAAATGTCAATATATGTGTTATCACTCTTGGGAAAGTTACTGTTTCCAAATGACCGGCCACAAAAATAATTCAATGGGGGCTGGAGAGATGACTCGGTAGTTAAGAGCATTGGCTGCTCTTCCTGCGGACCCAGGTTGAGTTCCCAGCACCCACATGGTAGCTGACAACCATACCTAATTCCAGGGAAATTTGATGCCCTCTCCTGGCCTCCTCTGCGTTCATGTGGTACACAGACCTACACACTTAAATAATAACTAAAAATTAATTAAATGGGGACTCAAATGAAAGGAGAGCTATGGGACGGTGCAAAAGGAGGACTCCCGTGAAGTTCCTGTCAGAAGAGTAAAATGAGGGAAGCCTTTACTAGAGCAGTAGGGATGAAGACAGATAGGCAACAAGCTCTGGAAACCTTCAAATGATGGTAACCATTTCCTCCCGTTTTCTTCATCCTCCTAGGCTGGAAACCTGGATCCTGGTGAAGTAATTGGAAAACAAAGAGACATTCTCAGAAAAATATGAACCCAAGTCCACTCAGAACTGGTTCACTTAATGCTTCTGGTTATTTGGACACTTCCTCAAGATGCCTATCCCAGCCCCACTGACAATTGTGTCACTGTAAGGGCAGCAGTGTGTGCGAGGAAGGCACAGTGTACGGAGCTGCAGCCAGGCAGCACTAAAGGTGTGTGGTGAGTGCAGCTCTACTCCCAGCACCGAGGAGGCAGAGACAAGAGGACCCCAGCCTACCTGAGTTCCAGGCCGACGAGAGACCTCCCACCAATAGACACAGGTAGAGCGCACCTAAAGAACAGCCCGTGGTGTTTTCGTCTCCACGTGCACACCCACACACGTTCACATGTACCCCCAAAGGTACCCAGACACAAACACATTCTGTAATTGAAGGAATTTTCACTGTGCAGGAGGGTTTCTCTGCTTCCCGCCCCCACAGGATTGCTCTGACAAAGCCTGTCTTGGCCATTGGTTGAGGTGGCACCATGTCTCATCATCACCCAGATCACTGGGCATTAGACGGCAAGCTGCCAAAAAATAAAAATAAAAAAATGAAGGGACAAAGGCTAGTGACCACCAACTGGTTGTTAATCCTTCTGAAATTTTTGTATTTTCAATTCCAGCTAAACCGGTATCTTCAGAGTTCTTAAAGAAAATGTCCATCGGAAGCTAATTGCAGGATGTGCGTGCCTGGAACCCCAGCATTTAGGAAGGGACACTGAGAAAAGAATGTCTTGTGTTCCAGGCTAGTGTGAGCTACAGAACAAGACCCTCAAAAGAAAATATCACTAACAATTAAAAAGGGTGAAGTACTGAGCAGGTTTGTCACTCAGTGGGCTTTTCGAAAGTGCCACAAAAGGGGAGGACACCAGAGCTCCCCTTCAAATGCCAGGCTCCAGGAAAGCCACCAGCACAGAAGTGGCTCCATTGAAGGGCCAGCCCCCGGGGTGGTTGGCACCAAACACACAGGACACATTGTGTCCTGGTTGTCAGTCCCCACACAGGGAAAAGGCGTCCTGGCTCTGGGTTCCAAAGATACTTCCTGCTGCACTTCTCGGGACTGTGAGTTTGCAGGGCTGAAATTCTGAGCATCAAGCAAAGCCCTCACATGTCACCACAGCAGAAATGGAGCCAAGGCTCTTGGGTGAGACACACTTCCCATTCAGACGTCAGCACAGTTTCAGAAAGAATCTATTTGGGCAAATATGCGTTGCAACTGATTTCTCCATCATTTAAATCATTAGCCTCAAAGACTGACTTTTGGGGGAAGCAAATGTACATTTCATAACACTGCTTTATCATACCTTGGGATGGAAGCAGCTTCATTAAGAAAGGACAAACAATCCCTAACCCCAGCACTATAAGGGCAAACTATGATTGGTTTTTCTTTCTTCATCCAAATGTTGCACAGAGCAAATATCAGCAAGCATTTACTGATGGTTTCCCCCTTTTATTTAATTTTTTGAATTAACATACAAGTAAAAGGCTCCCATATGGTGTTTCCCACACACTTTCTCTCAGTTGTTCCTCTGAGCTGCCTCCCCTCCCTGACCTCTCTGCCTTGGATATAGTAAAAGTTTTTTTAATGTGGTTAATAATGGGAATGGTAACCTGAACATGATATAGAACAATTGTGTATTTATGGATCAATATGTAAAGCTTAACTAAATCAGTGACTACATTTATTTTTTTGCCTTTCATTCAGATATACTGACAGCTTACATAGGAAGACTGAGGCGGATCATTACCCTGGGCTCTCCATCCCCCACCCTTCCACTAAAGGTCTCCTGTGACTGAGAGAGCACTGGGAATGCACACAGCGGTGCACTTTAAAAAGATAATGTGTCAAGGAAGCTTGAAAATGTCCTGCCTCGAACTAAGGCACGGAACAGACGAAGTCTTCCCTGGGTGCTACCCAGCTCCCTAACCACTAAAGAGGGTGAAGTACCGCACACGTTTATCACTCAGTGGGCTTTTTGAAGTGATACAGAAGCATCAGGACACCAGAGCTCTCCTGCAGGTACCTGGCTGCTCCAAAGGCAGGTACTCCTGTCTGCTTCGTCAGGATGGGAACTCATGGCCTGGCAACCGTGACTGAAGGATATAACCAATCATCTCACATATCCTGCCTGCCTGCTGAGCAACACACACATACACACACACACACACACACACACACACACACACGAAATTACAAACACACACATAAACAAAACCACACACACACATACATACATGCACACAGACACAGATATAAACACACAGGAGCACACAAACATATTCACACACAAACATAAACAAATATGTACAAAGACAGATTATACAAATGTGTACACATAATACACTCAGGAACACAAACACAAATATGCTCAAACAGACACACATACAGCCATACACAGAAGATCATACAAGACAAAAAGACAAATGTTGACAACACAACACACACAGGAACATAAATACAAAACACAAAGACATAATGTGCACAAACACACATAGACATACAAACACACACCATGATTACAGTTATGTGTCTCACCACTGGCCCAGAAACACTAGAACCAAGTGACTGTGGACTGAAATCTCTGAAGTCACTTTCTCCCTTATTTGGCTTTATAGGGTGTTTTGCTGTAGAGATGCAAAAGTGACCATCACGACAGTCACTTCTGGTCACAGTACATCGACTTATCACAGTCTACAGTTGGGATTGTGGCACTGTAGACCCCACCTCCAGGAATCCTCAAGACTCTGGAACTCAAGAGACGGCGCCTGCCTCATCATTTCTAACAATAGCAACAAGCAAAGTTGGTAAATTCAGTCAGACCCAGGGATGCGGAAAGAGCCCAGGACTTCTGCCCTGACCACCTGTTGATTTGGCTCTCTTTTGGGCTGGGTTTGTTCAGGTAGATCTTTTCCTCTTCAACCATTCACACTCAATAGTCATTGCCTTTACTCGGGTCATGACCAAGGGATGAGATAAACTAGCTGCCTACATACTCATCATGTCTGTCCCTAGATCCAAAAGTGAGGGCTGACCCTCCTCTCAAACACTGAGCCATGTTGAGACAGTCTAAAAAAGGAGATGTTTCTACCAGAGTTACTAAATTACTTTAAAAAATTACTACTAAATTAAACAATTACAATTAAAATTAAATTGAAAATAATTAAATTAATTAAAATTAAATTAAAAGAATTACTAACAGAAAATTACTACTAAAAATGGACATTAAAAAGACAAAATAAAAATTTGATAATGATAAAATAAGTAAGTTAAGAAAAATTTAGGGATTTGCCTTTTAAAAAGAAAGAAAATAACAACAGTATAGTATGTTCTGGAAGACATAGACTTAACTCAGTATTCTCAGAGGTGTGGTCCCTTCAGGGCTGAAATAATCAGCAGATCTCTCCTATCTCACTATATTGTACTGATGTAAAGAAAAGAGATCCTTGATACCTTGATATCTGCATTTCATAGTGAGCCTCATACTATTAAGTTTATATATAAAGAGCCCGGCTTAAATCCAGTACTGGGAGTTTGTCTATACTATATTTTAATATTTTCTCTCTCTCAAATACACACACACACACACACACACACAGAGAGAGAGAGAGAGAGAGAGAGAGAGACTTGGTTTCCTTTTCCTTTTGGGATACTCTTCCTTGGCCTGGAGCTCACCTCTAGGCCAGGCTGACTGGACATCAGCTCCTAGGGTTCTACTGGAGTGCGGGGTGAGAACTGCTGTTCATATCCCCAGAACCCTCACAGATGTTAGGTGGACATGGAAGCCCATCTGCAATTCTAGCCTCAGAAGACACAGGAGATCCTCAGAGCAAGCTGGTAACATAGTGGTGAGCTCTTGGTTTGACTGCAAGATCTTGCCTCAGTGAATATGGTGGAAGAGCAATCAAGGATTCACATAGATGCATGAACATATGCACACCCTGCACAGATCCTCACACTTAATACAAATATGTGTACACAATGCACCACACACACACACACACACACACACACACACACACACAGAGGAGAAAAATAGAAAAAAAAAAGAGTGTTTCAGTTATATCTATGCCTGAACTGGTGGAAGCCTGTTTGGCTGTCATCCAACATAATGCTTCCTCTTTGACATTCAGGAAATCCACTGAATGGAAGAACACTCTTTTGGATACAGCTATGTTGGTATTGAATGCTTTTTCATTTTGTGTAAAAAGGCAGAGGACTTCCCTTGTAAGGCAGGAATAAGATTTAATATCTCATCACAAACATTACTATTTAATCATTTCTGTAGTAGAAATACGCCAGAAACACTATTCAAGTCTCATTGTTTTTTTTTTTTTTTTGCTTCTGCAATAGGTGACATTTAGGAAGCTGGAAGCCTAGAAATGAAATTCTTTTGTGCTTACTTTGCTGAATGAATGTCAAAATAATTTCTATCCCTACAGAGATGGGTCAATAAATTTTCCTGAACACTTTGCCCCAGAAAATAATGTGTAAGATACAAACTTATGTGTTGTTACTTTGATGCTAAGTGACTGGACAACCCCTGGGAAATAAAAATGGGAAGTGTGTGCAAAAAGTGAACTGGTTACTGTGTGATCGAATGAGCTGGTTGCTTCGGTGTGAAGGATGTCTCCTGAGAGTAGACAATCACTGCTTTGGGAAGCACCTGAAATTCATCCCATTCATTTATGGGGCAGGAGGAGTGAGCAATGCCTTCCTGCTTCCTCCCCATGTTCCCATCTCATTGACCAGTCAGCTCACTTCAGTCCCCACACGCCTACTGGGACTTTCAGCTGCCCTCTGGTCTTGTCCAAGCAAAGCACAGGTATGGTGGTCTCTCCTTGTCAGTGGCCACATAATGCTAGCAGTAGCATAAGCCATTTCTAGAACATTCTGGCCAATCAGCAAGGTTATTGGCTGAGGTTGGATGCACAGGACTGGAAATAGGGACAGAAGCTGGGTCCAGTACACACAACCACACCTGAAATATGAGTTCCTGTCTCACATTTCTAGCGGTCAAGTGGCACTCGCCTCACCGAGCCTTACATCCACTCAGGGATGAAATTTACTTCTGTCTTCATTTAGTCAAACAAATAGCTGGAAAATCAATTATAGTCATTTTTTTTAATTTTCCAGCCCCTTCCAATGTTTTGCTAAGCAGAGTTAACCCAAAATTTAAGTATATTTCTAACCACTAGTTGATGGTCAGTAACATCTTTTGAGAGTCAGACGCTGAATACATGAACGTTGACAACAGGCTTCCACGGTGTCTGCTCTGTGCAGCCATGACAGGAGAAGGAGGAGGGAGGTAATTACATTAAGTGAATGAAGCTGACCTAGGAAGGACAAATACTATACGCTTTCTCTCATGTGGTTTCTAGCTTGCAGATGGATACATAAAGTCACGTAGATATGACATGAAAGCAGAGTGAAATTATCTAAGGGAACTGGGAACTAACAGGAGGGAAAAACAGAGAAAAGGAACAATAGATAGCCGAGCGTTCCTACTGAGAGCAATGCTACTCTTGGACACCAACAGGTTTTTAGGGAGTGAAATGAAAAATGCCAACTACTGTGGTGGCTTGTGTTCTTCTGAAGGACCAATCTGCATAAAGAGAAATGCAGAACATATGTATTCCAATTGTTCCCAGGTAGAGGTGGCATGGGGAAAAGTTTGTAAAGGACACAATAGGAAAACATTTTAAAGAGATAATAATGAGGAAAGGCTGGAATATGATGCTCTGGTTGAGTCACCTCAACCTCCAAATGACTTGGAACTCTCTGTATTTGTTTTGGGGGAAAGAGGAAGGCAGAGGTAAACAGGGGAAAGTGATTTCCCAGTTAACCAATGGCTAGATAGAAACAAACAAGCCAGACACAAGTCAGGATGTGATTAGTAGGGATTTACCACAAGGAAACCAGCAGTCAGTATCACTAATATATACAGATGCAGAAACAAGAAAAGCCTGAAAAAGGAACCCAGCTGCACACTGAAAGTGTTATAAACCACGGTGGACTGGGACTGGCCGTCAGGGTGTTCAAGATTTACAAATCCATAAACGTGACACCTTAGCAGAATGGATGTTCATCCCCGCAGGTGCAGAGTAGCAACAAAATGCAACATCACTCAAGATTAAAAAAAAAAAAATCGCTAAAGAAAGTAGGTATACAAATTCCCCTCACCAGAATACAGGCTGTATACAGAGCCCACAGCTAACACTGTGACTAAAGCAGAGGATCTCAACAATTAATTCCTGCTTTCCCTAGTCCTGTTCAACAGCATCCTAGAAAGACTAGTCAGCATGATAAGGCAAGAAAAAACCATGACTCTCAAGTAGACAGGAGGAAGTAAGATTATCTTTGTCCGTAGAGCACATGACCAAATGTGTAGACAACAGTGACCCACAGCAGTAGCGGCAGCAGCAATAACACCTGTTCAAATAAGAAACATTTCAGCAGTGTCAGAATCAAAAGAGAAAAAATAACCTAAAAGCCTGTGTCATTTCTATATAGGAATTCATTAGAACAGTAAAAGGACTGAGCCATGCCCATTCAAACAGTTATTAGAAAAATAACTGTCAGTAAAAAGACAGAGTAAATAGCAGGCTCGAACCAAAGAAAAGTTCTCCATAGAAGGAAGAGGACGGGAAGGTGGAGGCTGTGTTAGGCCAGTCTTTTTAGAGCTCTTTATTCTCCAGGAAATCTCCAGGGCTCGGGGAGAACGCGTCAATCTTTCCTAAAACCAGCATCCCCAAATTTTCAAAGTACCTTCCACTAGCCCAGTGTCCAATCCATGTCACATACGAGAGGCATTTACCCCCCACCCCCAAAGCCCTGACTGAATGAAGAAGTCTCTCAACATTCAGGTCCGAAGTCTGCTTTGGAACCCGAGGCAGACTCCTTTGATCTGTGAGACAGTAAAATCAAAGACAAAGTCTGAAGCGGGGTGGGTAGCTCATGCCTAATAATCCCAGCGCTTGGGGAGTTCAGGCAAGATCCAAGGCCAGTCTGGTGAGTTTTAGGACATCCTGGGCTATGGCATGAAAGAGACCTTTTTCTTTCCTCTTCTTTCTAGTTCTGTAATTCAAAGGTGAGACAAGGCTAGGACAAACGTTCCTATTTCAAAAGGGAGAGGAGTACTCAGTAAAAAATCCAGACTGAAGTCCAGCAGCGAAGACAGCGAAGCTCAACCTCCAGCATCCGCACCCGATGATGCTTATGAAGGTGGGAGGGGTCCGGAGGCCTCAGGAAGACCCGCCCGGTAACTGTTGGCTGTGGTCTGGGTGGCAGTTTTCTCAGAGGTACACCGATGGCTTTCACAGTCTGACACGGTACACAGCTGGTGGCTCTACCTTCCTGAGTCTCAAGACTAGCAGTGGCACTCTCTCAGCTTCAGTTGGCATCCCGTGAAGAACCACGGTGCCCCTGAAGTAGATCTCTCCCAGGCCCAGCAGGCTCTCTTTTGAAATCTCAGTGCAAGCCGCTATGACCCTATAACTCTCGCACGCTGTCTGCCTGCAGAATCAGCACACAGAGATGCCAAAGCTTACTGATCACACCCTTTGGAGCAGTACCATCGTCCACCCTGGAGTGGCCTCTGAGTGCCTTGCTGGATAAGAGGGAGCATGCAGGGAGCCCATGGACAGCACAGAGACCAGCCCCTGAAACACTTGACCCCTGGTCTGCTATGGACGAGGCTGCCTCGCAGATTCCTGGGGTGACATCTGGGCATCTTTCTTTTCCAGTTTCCTTGTGTGCAGGACTTGGTTTCTGTTCTCGTGGCTAACCTCTTTAGAAAACAATTGCTGACTGTGGTCTTTTCTCCTTAGTATCTGCTTGCTGTGGCCATTTTTGGTTAGGCTGTGAATTTTCTATATATTTTTTGCTGTGTTCTTTTGTTGTTGTTATCTGTTTGTTTGTTTATTTGTTTGTTTCTTTTTGAGACAGGGTGTCTCTGTGTGGCCCTGGCTGTCCTAGAACTCACTCTGTAAACCAGGCTTGCCTTGAACTCATAGTGATCCACCTGCCTCTGTCTCTTGAGTGGGATTAAAGGTGTGCGCCACCACCACCTGGCTTGCTGTGTTCTTTGTCATTTTCCCTCTGCCTCATGACATCGCTCCCAAGTCCTCCTGTGCACAGTTAAAGGCAATCGAGCAGCTGTCTGGAGTCTTTGATGGCTAGAGACTTCTCCCCCTAGGTTTCCAGTCCCCTGAAACTTCATCTTTCATGAGCATACGCAAAACTCAGCTATTGTCTATGCTCCTTTATTTAAAATAAATAAATATTTGTTTGTAAATTTATAATAAATCACCTTATATGGTTGTTTTTTCCATCCAATTTCAATTCCTACTCTTCTTTTTTAAAGATTTATTTATTTATTTATTACACAATGTTCTATCTGCATGTATGCCTCCACACCAGAAGAAGCTACCAGATCTCATTACAGATAGCTGTGAGCCACCATGTGGCTGCTGGGAATTGAACTCAGGGCCTCTGGAAGAGCAGTCAGTGCTCTTACCCTCTCCAAGCTCAGCTAGAGGCGTCTGTCAGACTCCGTGCGCCACTATCTAGGCCATTTAAAATCCAGCTCTCAGTTCTCCTGTCTGCTCTTTACCTGTGGATAAATCTGAGCCCACATTTTAGGGCACTGCTAGAGAAAACACTCACTGCTGATGTAAGTTTTCTGGGGTAGTTCAGTTCCTATAGCTAAACCAAAAGACAAGGGAGGTTTTATTTAGCTCCCAGTATCAGAAAGTGAAGGCCAATATCAGGAATTTTATCTCCAAGGCCTTTGGTGAAGCCTTTCCAGCGGGTGAAGGGAGTGAATGCTGAAGAAGGCGCGTTGTTGCGAGGTTAACTGCTGCATCTCTGCCAAGGACAGTCCTGCTAATGATCTGACCACCTGCCACCAACTTCTCAAAGCTTCTACCACTTCAAGGGAGAGCAAAAGTCTCCAGCACAAAACCCTCTGGGGGTCAGTGCCTTAGAAGCCTGGGAGCATTGAGGAATGGGGGGAATGCAGAAGTCAAAGGATGTGAGCAAGTGCCACACAACACTTCTGTCTTGAGTCACCACGCCTTTCCAGTCTTGTGCACACAGCGTCTACGCAGATCTGCACAGACTGAGCCTTCACCACTCCACCAGAGGTGGAGTGTCCATGGTACCCCATGCTTCCTGAGAGTCTGTTAGCTGTTAGTGATTGTAGAAAGGCAATTTTCTCGTGTGGTGTGGTGTAACCACTTGGAGTTGTCCATGATCCTACCAGTGCTGAAGCAAGCATCTAACTAAACCCAAGTGAAAAAGAAATCTCGAAAGTGGGAGGGAAGAGGGAAACAAGAAAGGGTACCAGCCAGTGGGTGAGATGGCTCAGCATGTAAAGGGACCTGCCACCAACCCTGATGACCCAAGTCAATCCCCAGGACCCATATAGTAGAAGGAGAGAGCAGAAACCCACAATCTGTCTCCTGACTTTCACATATGTACTGTGGAGTGCATGAACTGATACTATACCTATACATATTACACACACATGCACACGTGCACACACACACAAATCTGTATATGCATATGCACATACTGTGAATAAATAGAGTGCAAAATAGAGAAAATATACATAACAAAAGGAAAGTACATTCTTTGAAAACTTCACAGAAAACAGTGTGTAGCGAGGTGAGATGGTTCACACAGAGCTGTCAGATTTTGAAGTCTTGGAATTAAAGGTGTTTACTCTAGATGTGCACAGACAGAAAAAGGACCAGAAGAAAATGCACACAGCTGCTGCTAATAGTCATGTCTGAGTGGGGAGAGAGTTATGTGATCTTTCTACTTTCATAAGTTATATATGCAATAAAACATAGGCATAAGTATTACAAAATAAATAAATAAATACTGCTCAGAATTGAAAAAAAAGTAAAAAAAGGAAGGTATGAAGACAAGAAGGGAAGAAACTTAAGACATCAGGTCAGCTGAATTTCAACAGAGGCATCAAAGTCACTCAGTGACCAAAGATCGTATGCCTTTATTTTATTTATTGTGTGTGATGTGTGAATGTGTCTGGGTCATATGTGTGCATATATGTGTGTATGTGTGAGTGTATGTGTAAATGTACTGTGTGGGGGGATGTGGGTGCATGCATGTCATGGCTTATGTGTGGAGGTAAGGGAAGTTTTGAGAGTTGGTTCTCTCCTTCCACTGTGGATTTAAGGAACTGAACTCAGGTCATTAGATTTGAGCAGCGGTTCTCTCCTTCCACTGTGGATTTAAGGAATTGAACTCAGGTCATTAGATTTGAGCAGCAGGTGCCCTTACCCACTGAGACATCTTGCTGGCCCCAGAAAGGTATATTTCTAACAGTTAATACTGAAGCAACTTAATGTCAGTGTTCAAGTAAATGTAAATCAAAACTATAATGATATTTCACTTTTCATTAGTTAGGAAGTCTATAATAAAAAAGACAGGCGATGACAAGTGTTGGTGAGGGTGTAGCGAAGTCAGAACTCTCAAACAGGGATGAGGGGGTGCCACATGATACAGTCATTTCAGAAAAGAGTCTGTGATTCCTCAAGTGATTCAACTTAGGCTTATCTTTTAACACTAAGAAAAACCCACTAATCAATAGAAAAGCCTGCGGGCAGGAACATCAGCAGTGTTACTCATAGGAGCTTTAGAAGGGGGAGGGGAGTTCACTTGTTCATCAACCGATAAATGAATAAATAAAAAGTAGCAGAGCCTAGTAATGGAATATTATTTGACAAAAATGGGATGAAGAATGGACATATGGTTCAGCAGACTGAATTTTGAAACATACTGACTGAAAGGAGTCAATCACAAAACAAAATGTACATAAGTTTCCATTTATATATAATGTTCAGAATAAACAAAGCTATAGAGACAGAAAGAAAATTAATGGTTACCTAGAAATGGTGTGTCCACATGTCAATAAAGCTATTTTAAAAGGGGTGGGGAGAGATGGCTTAGCAGTTAAGAGTTCATACAGAACTCACAGAGGACTGGATAGCTCATAACTGCCTATAACTCAAGCTCCCGAGGATGTGACACCCTCTTCTGAGCTCTGAAGGTACCTCTACACACATGGCACACACACACACACACACACACACACACACACACACACACACACACTTAAAAGAAAAGAGCATTTAGTCTTTTTTAAAATTTTTATTGCTTTATAAATAATACCATTGAAAATTTCCACTTCCTCCCCTCCTCCAATTTCCCTCCTGCTCCCCCACTCACCGTCCTCCCTCCCCCTCCAGTCCTAAGAAAGGGCAGGGTACACTGTCCTGTGGGAAGTCCAAGGCCCTCCCCCCTCCATCCAGGCCTAGGAAGGTGTGTATCCAAACAGACTAGGATCCCAAAAAGCCAGTACATGCAGTAGAATCAAATCCCAGTGCCATTATCATTGGCTTCTCAGTCATTCCCCATTGTCAGCCACATTCAGAGAGTCCAGTTTGATCACATGCTCATTCAGTCCCATAGTCACACTGATGAATATCTTGAATATCACCATAGAACCTTCGTCCAGCGATGGATGGAGATAGAGACAGAGACCCACATTGGAGCACTGGACTGAGCTCCCAAGGTCCAGTTGAAGAGCAGAAGGAGGGAGAAGATGAGGAAAGAAGTCAGGACCGCGAGGGATTGGTTCATCCACTGAGACAGTGTGCCTGATCTAATGGGAGCTCAGCAAAGCCAGCTGGAATGGGACTGAAATTTTCAATGGCATTATTTATAAAGCAGTAAAAATTTAGTAAAAAAAAAAAAGAATAAAGGCTCTTTGCTTTTACGTAAGAGAGAGAGAGAGAATGCAGAGGCAGATAGTGAGAGAGAGCGAGGGAAATTTAAAATGCATATAGATTGGGGAAAGAGATTAGTTACTGGTAGCAATGCGGCACCGGAACAGAGAGAGAGGGGCTTTAAGATACAGCACATGGCACTAAGTGCTAGGCAGGGCTGCAAATCTGAATGGTATTTAATGACCAAAAGCTGAGGTATGAAGGACCCACTTGCCAGGGGGCCTTTCAATGGTAGGAGCTTTAGCAATGGCTGCAAAGTAGTCTTTTGAGACTTTTCAAGGAAAAGAGAGAGACGCTGCAGAGATATCTCAGACAGGCCCCCCAGGGATTTGTTAGTCTGAACAAGCAAGGCCCGTGGAGAAGCCCGACTTCATTCATATTTAATGAATTCTTACCTTAGCCCTGCGGAGCTTTGAGACTGGGAGCTGGAGAGTGGCTTCTCCCTATGCCCGCGAGATCTCTGTCACACCTTACACTTTGATCTATGCTGTGACTAGACAACTGAGAAGAAGCTGCTTAGGGAGAAACCATTTATTTTGACTGGCAGTTTGAGGGGGCATAATCCATCATAGCAGAGAAGGCCTGCTATGTAGGAAGAACGTGAGGTAGCCAGTCACATGGCTGCAGCAACCAGGAAGTAGAAGGCAGCTAGAAAGCGGACTTGGGTTACAGCACCCCTTTTGCCTCACAGAAACTATGGTAATTTGAATGAAAATGGCCCCCATAGGCTCAAAGAGAGTGGAGCTATTAGGAGGTGGGGCCTTGCTGAAACAGGTGTGGCCTTGTTGGAGGAAGTGTGCCACTGGGGACAGGCTTTGAAGTTTCAGCCAGGCCCTGTGTCACTCTCTTTCCTGATTCCCTCAGAACCAGATGTAGAACTCTCTGGTACTTCTCTAGTACCATGTCTGCCTGCATGCCTCCCTGCTTCCCTCCACGGTGACAGTGGACACGGTGACAGTAGTCTAAGCTAGCCCCCAGCTAAATGTTTTCCTTTGTAAGAGTTATGGTAGTCATGGTGTCTCTCCACAGCAATAGAAACCCTAACTAAGACGGTCGTTCACTTCCTCCAGTGAAGCTCTATGAGCTCTCAAAACAGCACCGTTAGCTGGGGGCCAAGTGTTCAAACATTTGTGCCTATGGGGACATTTAGCATTCACACCACAGTATGCCTCTTCCTTCAACTTGACAGCCAATTACATCTGGACCCAAACGCGCTTGGGTACTCAAGCGCGTCTGGTTGAGAACGATAAGTTTGTATGTATGTTTTTATAAGTGGTTTTCATAGCAAATACTTAGCTAGCCAGCTCCCTACAGGGGCCAAAAGCCTTTGTTCAGAATGCTAGCTGTTTTGCATGGTGTAAATACTCCCTCAGTGGCTACTAATACTGTCATCCTGGCTTGCAAAATAACCACAAAGTTAGCAGCCAACTTCTACTACCCGGCTCCAGCATATTGCAGATAAGGGCACAGCGTTCTGAGAGAACATTCTATCCTAGAATATCGTTGCCACCGATGTCAGCCCAATCCGAGGAGCCAGGGCCCAAAACTCCAACTTCCATGGTCTCCATTCACTGGGGAACCTTGCCTCCTGTTCTCAGGACTCCCCATGGAGTGCTAACCAGATGTGTTCCATTTGAAATTTCCTTCACAGAAGCTTCCAGAGCCCAAGTCTGAAATGGAGGAGGCCCCATCATCCCAGCTGAGCTAGGAGGCTGCCTATTTTCTCCTGGCCAGTTAAGCCAACAAATGGGGCTCAAGGCCTCTAGAGAAAACCCTTAATCATGTAGGCTGAAGGTCCTGGCAGATTCTGCCCTCTGACATTGCTGTTGAGTAATAAGTCAACTGGTTTGAACTTCTGTAGCATGAAATGGTCCAAAGAACAGGTCTCGAGGAGAGCGTGCGTGGCAGACTTGGGATGGCTGCATAGAAGCTTGGACACGGGCCAGTCCTCAGTATGTCTTCTGAGAGGAAATGTGGTGATGGATGTGCAGAGTCCGAAAGCAGGGTCTTCAGGTATGATTCTGAAGATCCGCCTATGTGCTCATGTTTCTGGGTGGCTGGGAACCAAAGGTAGGCAAAGCTCAACCCTGAGCTGAAAGCCTGGGTCATCACCACTATGAAGCCTGATCGCAGGCAATGCACTGCATTACCGAGTGGACACTGTGGGGAGCTGGTTCTGTAGAATATAGAAATAATTTTGACAAGACAATGCCTTGGCTTTACTGAGGATGACAAAAATTCATTGAACACTTATAGAAGGATAATTATTAACATCGCTACACTAAAACACCAATTCAAAGAGAAGTGAATGATGTCTGTGGAAGGGTATCAGATGTTGTATATATGTGTATGAAAATGTCGTAATAAAACCTATTGTATCTATAGCTAATTACTGTAGGAATTCCTACCACCAGTAGCCTTTAAGTTACCCACCCACTTGGGCATGGCCTCTTATACTATTTATGCCAATGTAAAGCGTGCTTCCGGCCTCTTTTCTGGCTGCGGAATTCAGTTGCTGTTTCCCGTTCCAGCAGAGGATTGTGATCTGTGAGTCTGCCCCTAAATAAATAACCCTTTATTATACTCAATTCTAAGCTAGTGTGGGATTTCTTTTAAGCGTCCTTCTTCATCTAGCGCCCATGTGGATCCGAAATCCACACCTACCAGGTGGATTGGTTTAAAGGCCTAACTGGTCCACAACCCAGAAAGTCTCCCACCCACGCCCACTTGGCTTGCTTTTACCTACTAAGTGGGCTTTTTGTTTTGTTTTGTTTTTTTGTTTTTTTGTTTTTTTTTTTGTAAAACCCTCACCACAGCACCACAGTGGAGCTAACTGCCTGTGGAGACTTGGAAATTTCCCAAGCGTGCCCGGCCTCCGCACTGACTGCCGCGTTCCCTGCTGCAAGGCACTTGCACAACTTCTGGTTTGTGGGCTCCTGAGTTCTGGGCTTCTTGCTCCGTGTACGGTGTAGGCCCATATTTCTACATGGTGTGACAGCCAAGTTCTGGGGCCATGGTTGGTATCCAGAGCAGTCACATACTCTGCCAGACAGGTTGTTGCTACCTTAACAAAAGCTCAGAATATGTTGCTCCTTTTCTTTTGTAGATTGCCTGAGAAGAGGTGTGAATTCCAAGCTAGTGACTGAGCTACGGACATGACTGTAGTCCTGCTACCCCAGAAACAGAATGTTAATAAGTTTCCACCTTAGTTTACCTTGGGGGATTAAAGGTATTTGGATAATAAACGCGGGTGATCTTCAGGATTTGAATGAAGCCTGAGACTCCCTTGTGATATTGCTGTGTGAACTGTGTCTCAATTATTTCTGCACCTCCACGCTTGTCTAAAGAGGGAAAAATAGTTTATGTTGGGGCATCAGACTCCAACATAGTGGCGCCTGCAATGTGGTACTGACCACTGAACCCCAAGAAATGCCAGAGAAGGGACCAGAAGTACGGAGGAGAATGTGAGAAACATGCGAAAAAAAATTTCACCACACATGGATACGTGAGTAGCGAGCACTCAGATAATAAAGCGGGATAGTAATGTTGGGAGTAAAATTTGTAAATATAGAAATATGGGACAATGATAAAGCAATCAAATGGCTATACAGTTGATTGGAGATATATTAAAAGACAGAGGAGAGAGAGTACAGCAGCATCAGACACAAGAATTTTCAGAATTCATAGAGGAGATATGCCCTTGGTTTTTAGAGCGCAGGACCTTAGATGTTGCAGCATGGAAAGAAGTGGGAATGAGAATTCAACAACATTATTGTAATTATGGACCAGAAAGTATCCCTGAAGATGTGCCCTATTTCTGGATGCTAATACAGGAAAGGTTGGATTTAAATCCTGACCAGCAGGAGATAATTCCATCTGCACCACCTGAGGAGTTGCTAGATACTCTTAAGGAACAGAGCAATTACAATAGGTCAGAGACAAATGAGACTATGTAAAGAAGTCTTCATCTCCCTTACTACCAAACAGCAGCACTGAGAGACAGAGACAGGTTTAGAAAGAAATAAAAGGCTTGAGAAGGTTGGTAACCTCACTATCGCGCAGACTAGAAACTATGCAGATACAGGACTCTTGTCAGAAGAGCAATACTCTTCCTATAGTAATAGCAGGTTTAGACCCACCCACAGTTCAGAGTATACCGAAAGTGAAACAGAGGCATAACAATAGCAGTGAATCTCCTCTACAAGCTTGTATCAGAGAAGCCGCTAGCAGAGGAGAAGGGATGCAAGAATTTCAATTGTTCCCAGTAATGGAGCAGAGAGATGAGCAAGGAAATCTGCTTAGGATACATACTCTTATATCATTTCAGTTACTCAAAGAATTAAAAACCGCTTGCGCTCAATATGGTGCCACAGCCTCCTTTACCCAGACACTGTTAGAAAATATAGCGATGGAAGCTCTGCCACCAGCGGATTGGAAGCAGATAGCCAAGGCTTGCCTGTCAGGAGGAGATTATCTATTGTGGAAAACTGAATTTACAGAACAATGTCAGGCCACAGCTGAGAGAAACAGAGTTCAGCAGATTCCTATTTCGTATGAGATGATTGCAGGTGAGGGGCCTTATATGAGGACAAATCAACAGTTAGAATATGATATAGCAGCGTATGTCCAAATTAGTGCAGTGGAAAAGAAGTGCAAGGAGTAAGCTTCCATCATCAAAAGAACAGACTGAGAAGTTATCTAGTATAAGACAGGGACCAGATGAGTTATTTCAGGGCTTTGTTTCCAGACTAACACAGGCATCTAATAGGTTGATTGGAGACTCAGAAGCAGGACAGATAATTAAACAGCATTTGAGAATGCCAATGCTGTATGCAAGGAGGCTATAAGACCTTTTAAAAAGCAGGGTAACAATGCAGATTATATCTGAATTTGCTCAGATATTGACCAATCATATACACAAGGAATGGCCTTAGCTGCTGCCTTACAGGGAAAGACAAGGAGAGAGACCTAGCCCCAGGGAGAATACAAACTACAGGAATACCTGGAGGCTGTTTTGGATATGGTCTTTTAGGGCATCAGGTCAGATGATGCCCTGATAGGAGAGTAAACCCAAGGACTAGAAGAGAACCAGAATTATGTAGGAGATGCAGGAAAGGAAAGCACTGGACTAGTGAGTGCAGATCAAAAAGAGATGATCTAGGAAATCCCCTTTTGGAAAACAGATGCAGGGGCCAGCCTCAGGCCCCAAGACAAAATTAAGGGGCAATACAGCAATCTGTTCCCCCACAAAGAAATCTATACAGGACCTTTTCAGAGCAACCCCAGGAAGTGCAGGGCTCAACCTCAGTTCAGCCATATGCACGATTCTGACACCTGAAATGGGGATGCAAGCTCTCCCCACAGGGGTCTATGGGCCTTTACCAAAAGGCACTGTAGGATTATTATTAGGAAGAAGTAGCCTAACTATGCAAGGGATCACTGTGGCTCCTGAAGTCATTGATGCTGATTTTGAGGGAATCAAAGTGGAGTTTCTGTAGTAAAAGTAGGTCAGAGGCTTGCACAATTAATTTTACTTCCTGTGGTGCAAACCAATAATTAGAGTAAGAAAGAAAAGAGAGGAAAGTGTTGTGTTTTTTTTTTTAAAAAGAAAGTGCCAGCAGCTTGCTGCAGCTTGCTGCAGGTCCCTGAGACCACGCAGTCTCTGCGGTGGGCGGGCTGCCACGCGGCTAGTCTCCTGGTCCCCATGCGTGCTGCTGCGGCGGCGGTATGGGCTGTGCGGCGATATGGATGGACAAAAGAGAGCCGGATAGGCGCGCCATGCAGAGTTAAACATTTATTAGAGGGATGATGGAGGGAAAAGAAGAAAAGATAAAGAGATAGAGAGAGAGAGACAGAGAGAGAGAGAGAAGGGGGGAGAGGGAAGAGAAACAGCTGCTGCTCCCGTGAGAGTGGAAGAGGAAGAAGAGAGAGAATTGGGGTCAGAGGCTGGAAGCTGGGAGTGGGCGTGGCTTGTATCTTAAGGGCATAGGCCAATAAGAGGCCAAGTACTACAGAAAGGACGGATATGGTTTGTCTCATGCATATTGGGTACAAGCCATAGGTCATCAGAGACCAGAACTCACTCTGTTTATAAATGGAAAAAGTTTTCTGGCCTTCTAGATACTGGCACAGATATTTCAGTTATAACTGCTAGCCAGTGGCCTTCTGAGTGGCCAAAAACAGAGACTATTACACAACTACAAGGAATTGGTCAGACTAGAAATACTGAACAGTGTAGTAATGAACTGCATTGGAAAGATGAGGAAGGTCATGAAGGAACTTTTAAGCCGTATATTATTCCTTATTTACCTGTGAATTTATGGGACCAAGATGTTATGTCCAGAATGGGGGTATATTTATATTCTCCAAGCATAGCCGTTACTAATCAGATGTTTCAACAAGGATTATTACCTAATCAAGGTCTAGGCAAGCATAATAAGGGAAAGATTGATCCTATCGTGCCAGACGGTAGACCGCCTAGAGCAGGATTAGGGTATTTTTAGGAGAGGTCACTGAAAAACCTGCACTCCATGCAGACCCAATAGTATGAAAAGTGATGAACCTGTATGGGTAAATCAGTGGCCTCTAACACAAGAAAAATTACAAACTGCCCAGCGGTTAGTACAGGAACAGCTGGATAATGGACACATTTCACCATCTAATTTACCATGGAACTCTTCAGTTTTTGTTATTAAAAAGAAATCAGGAAAGTAGAGATTGATTCAGGATTTAAGGGAGGTTAATGAGACCATGTAGCCAATGGGAGTATTACAGCCAGGGCTGCCTTCTCCTATGGCAATACCAAAGGGCACACATAAAATTATTTTAGACTTAAAAGATTGTTTTTATGCCATCCCTTTGGTGCCACAAGATTGCCAAAGACTTGCTTTTAGTATTCCCTCAGTTAATTTCAGAGAGCCAATGAAGAGATATCAATGGAATGTCTTACCTCAGGGCATGGCAAATAGTGCCACCTTATGCCAGAAGTTCATAGCTCGTGCTATACAAAGGGTTAGAGATCAGTTTCCACAGGTTTATATTATCCATTATATGGATGACATCTTGCTTGCTCATAGAGATGAGGATACTTTACTAGAGACATATGGATTATTACAACAGAGCCTACGCCATGCAGGGTTAGTTATTGCTCCAGAGAAAGTACAGAGGCACCTACCTTTTCAATATTTAGGTCATATGTTATACCCCAAGAAATTAAGCCTCAGAAGATAGAAATTAGGAAGGATGGTTTTAAAACTCTTAATGAATTTCAAAGGTTGTTAGGAAATATACAATGGCTAAGGCCTTATCTAAGGTTTCCTACAGGAGACCTCGAGCCTCTAAGTGAAATCCTTAAAGGAGATAGTGATCCAAATTCCAGCACGCAGCTTTCAGAAGCTGCCAGACAGATTCTCTCACAGATAGAGCAGGCTATACAGGAACAACAGGTAGGCTATATTGATTAGGGCCAAACATGGCAGGTATGTATTTTAACTACAAGACTAGCCCCTACAGCAGTTTTATGGCAAAATGGACCACTTCTGTGGCTACACCTTCCTGTATTGCCAGTTAAAGTATTAAATCCTTATTTTGAAGCAGTAGAATGCTTAGCACAGAAGAGCAGGATAGAATCTAGGAAATGCTTTAGCAAGGAACCAGCTGTGATCAATGTTCCTTACACTAAGCAGCAAATTGAATGGTTATTCCAAAATAGTGATTCTTGGGCAATTGTGTTTGCTCATTTTCAAGGTCAGATTAATAATCTTTTCCCAGCTGACCAGTTACTGCAGTTTACACAACTACATTCACTCATTTTTTTCTAAAACGGTGGCAAAAGATCCCATAAAGGATGCCTTGTTAATTTTCACTGATGGTTCATCTAATGGAAAGGCTGCTTATGTGGTCAATGGTAAAGGACATGTTGTGCAGACAGAACCAGCTTCAGTTCAAATAGTTGAGCTGCGAGTTGTAGCTCTAGTGTTTAAGAATTTTGCTAATAAGACTTTTAATCTATGTACTGACAGCCAGTATATTTATAATGCTTTGCAAATATTGGAAACAGTGCCTTATATAGGGACTAGCAGTAAACAAGTTAAGATATTGTTTTAGCAGATTCAGGAGGCCATACAACATAGAAAGTTACCATGTTTTGTAGGACATATCAGAGCACATTCAAATCTTCCTGGTCTATTAGCTGAAGGTAATGCTTTAGCTGATGAACTTATAAAAATAATTGCTCTATCTCAGATTGAACTTGCTCAGCAGTCACATGCTTTGCACCATCAAAATAGTTTAAGAAAACAATTGAAATTGACCAGGAAAGCTGCTTGCCAAATTGTTAAGCAATGTGAGAGATGCCCACAATATCTACCTGTGCCTCATTTGGGGGTAAATCCCCGAGGAGTGCCTCCTAATATATGGCAAATGGATGATACTCATGTTACTGAATCTGGAAAATTAAGATATGTGCATGTGATAATCGATACATATTCAGGATTCATGATGGCCACTGCACAAACTGGGGAAGCTTCCAAGCATGTAATAACTCATTGCTTGAAATGCTTTTCATGCATGGGAACCCCAAAAGTATAAAGACGGATAATGGGTCCAGATATGTTAACAGAGCATTTCAAAGATTTTGTGCCCAGAGGAATATTATACATAAGACTGGTATTCCTTATAATCCTCAAGGGCAGGGAATTGTGGAGCCTGCACATAGCTCCTTGAAAACACAATCCAAAAGATAAAAGCAGGGGAGCTGTATCCTCAGATGTCACATAATATCTTAAATCGTGCACTGTTTATGCTAAATTTTCTAAATATGGATGTCCATGAACGATCAGCAGTGGACAGATTGTGGCATACTAGTACAAAGACTACCTTTGCTAAAGCAAGGTGGAGAGACCCTTGTACTGGAATATGGAAAGGGCCAGAACCCATATTAATTTGGGGTAGAGGGCATGTCTGTGTTTTTTGATGAAAATCAGGCAAGATGGCTTCCAGAGCGACTGGTTCGGTGCATTCAGCAGAAGAATACTAGACCTGATGACATCATATCTGATAATGGCCCAGCAGGAGAAACGAAATAAGAGGAGATTGAGGAGGAACCTGTGATCCAGCTTTCCCAGCCCCCATAGAAAGGAATGCCTGATTCAGGACCTGCTGCCACTGTCACCACTCTACACTGCAGGGTGCCATTCTACCTCAAGAGATTCCAGACAAACAGGGCCCTGCTGAGATGATCTGACTACAATGGCTACAACTTGCTGCAGTTTGAACCCTGTTTGCTTTGGAACTAAGATGCAGACTAAACATTTGATTGTTTTTTAATGTCTGGGACACAGAACTCATTTTGGTTAAAATATTAGACCTGAGAAATAAGATCTAAGCTTTCCCCTCAGGGAAAGAAAGACTCAAAATTAAAAATGACTGAAGCCTGATTCAGTTAAGAAAGAGGCAGGCTAAGGATGTAACAGCTGCTCAGAGACTAAAACTGATATTTGATAACAGCAATGTCATTGTACTCTTACTGGTATTGACCTGATATTTGTAACTGCACATAAGATGATAAGAAAAGTTGGTATTGATCAATAATGCCAAGAATCATGGTACTGACCTAAAGAGATTTGGAAAAGTTGGCATTGACTGACAATGCTAAGAATTATGGTACTGACAAAGATATTTGGAAAAGTTTGTATTGACCAACAATGCTAAGAATTATGATATTGACTTGTTTTTGTTTGCAACTACTGAGAAAGTTTGAAAACTTTGAAAAAAATTTACACTCTGTAAATTTTGGGAGTTAATGCATATGTTAAGAATTTTAGATTTTGATACAATGTAAAAGATTTAAGAGATGCTTTAAACTAGTGGAAGAAACATTTTCAACTCTGGCAATTCTCTTCACCTTTAAATAGGAGACTATAGCCTTTGGGAGCATGATTATTCATAAAGCATTATAATTTATCCTGACAAGAAAGTATGGCTCCAAGACACAGAGCCCAAAAGTATCTCTCTCCACTAATCTCTTTTCTTCACAGAGATCAGCAGTCAGTGACAGGTTTGAAGCTTCTTCTCCCCAGATGCCTAAGACAGGAGCTCACATATATTAATGCCTGTTCCAAAGATGGGAAAATTTGTGTAAATGAACAGGTCTTTGCCCAAGACAGGCATGATCATTCTGTCCTGTTGCAGAAGTACAGGCTTTATTAAAATTAATAAGAGAGAGTGGATTGTAGGCCCATATTTCTACATGGTGTGACAGCCAAGTTCTTGACAGGCTATCACTACCCTAAGAAAAGCTCAGGATATGTTGCTCCCTTTCTTTTGTAATTATGTAGATCGCCTGAGAAGAGGTGTGAATTCCAAGCTAGTGACTGAGCTGAGAATGTGACTGTAGTCCTGCTTCCCTGGAAACAGAATGTTAATGAACTTCCACCTTAGTTTACCTTGGGGGTTAAAAGATGTTTGGATAATAAACACAGGTGATCATCAGGATTTGAATGAAGGCTGAGACTCTCTTCTGGTATTGCTGTATTAACTGTGTCTCAATTATTCCCGAGCCTCCATGCAACTCCAGAGAGGAAAAATAGTTTATGTTGGGGCATTGGACTCTGACAGTACGAAATTGATTTAAGAGTCTTTAATTTGTCAAGCAAAGCATATTTCTCAGTATTTAACCAGTACCAAGGCAGGGGAACCAAAGCTGCTCAGGACTCTTCGTGGCACCAGGTTGCTGGACAATAAAGATTATTATACCTAAAACAATTCACCAGATCTCACAACAGCTAATTAATAAAAGAATAAACTTGAAAGTTATATAATTGTAGACAACATTACCACTGAAACTTTTAGTAACATTTTTGCTAATACTATGGATTATATTCTGCAAGGCTTATATGGTTATTGGGATACACGCATTTGTTGGTCATTGGGATTCAGTTTTTTCATTATATTATATCCTGAAGAAAATGGTTTGATAACAGAGCCAAGAATGAGGCACTTTTAGAAATGATACAGTCTTTACAGACTAATAATGAATAGCTAGCTGACAGGATTAATACTATCGAAAATTAAAAAGTTACTGGAAAAATAATACTATTGAGAAGGATAACATTAATTTACAGACAAATTTGAATCCATGTCAAAGGATACTGAGAAATTATTTGAAAGAATTTATACTGTTGAATTTGACAATTAAAATTTGTTAAAATTTTATGATAGGTTAGCAGATAGAATATCCCTCCAGAATGGCAATCTGCATGTTATCAAAATAATGTCCAAGAATGAGGTGTTATCTTCTAGGTGCATCAATGAAATTACTAGAATTATATACAAGCCAGGAGATTCAGGATTTATAAAAGACAGTAATACAAAAATTTGAAATGATTGAGGAAATTATTGGAGCTGATGAGCAGGGTAAGAAGGTACAAGGACAGGATTCAATATTGCCAGTAACTGTCAGAGATGATTTACCCAGGGTTTTACCTTCCTACCCTGTAATCTACTCTGAGAAAGCATCAAGTTCTAAAGGCCCAAGAGGACCCAAAGAAGGTAAATGGATACCTATAGGAATGAATGATCTAAAGATGTATTAATTTATGACTTGCATTCCACATTTGTTAAGGAGACGGTAAAGAAACATATTTCTAGCATTAAAGCCATGCCACACAGCTGGCTTCAGTTAGTTTTAGCAGTCCTGGATGGTGAGTCTCAACTGATGTTTAAGGCTCAAGCTCCTTATGATGAACACTCTTGTTCCAAGGTTACAAAGGAACCTTAAATGCTTGGGACTCAAGAACCAGAAAAATAAACTGAACATATACCAGGGTTAAACAGGGTCAGAAAGAACCCTTAAGTGACTTTTTACAAAGACTAACTAAGGTTGTAGAAATAGGAGTAACAGACCCAGATGCTAGACAAGTACTTATTGAATCTCTGGCTTTTGAAAATGCCAACTTAGAATGTAAAAAGAAACTTGGGCCTTTAAAGGTTAGATCAGCACCAATGGATGAATGGATCCTGCATACAATGAACATTGAGACATTTAACTATAATACTGAATCTTGGGTAGGAGAAGCAATTTCTAAAGGAATGAGGAAACATCAAAATGCCAAATGTTTTAATTGTGGTAAAATAGGACATCTAAGAAGGGAGGTAGACTTCTATAAATGATCAAAGACCAAAGCTAAGAGTGTGTATAAATGGCATTGTAATTGTGAGCTTGATAGACATGGGTGCACATATGTGAGTATCATTACTCCTGAATCTTGGCATTCAAATTGGCCTCTTCAAGAAGCAGATGTTAAGTTACTAGGAATTGGAACCCTATCTCAAGTGAAACAAAGCATGAGATGGGTTGAATGCATAGGGCCAGAAGGACAGAGAGGAAAGCTGAGACCATATGTGGCTAATATTGCAGTGAATTTATGGGGTCATGACCTGCTGTAGCAATGGAATACCGAGATTAAAATTTCTGTAGTCCCAGAAACTCATAATTTTGGGAAAGATTATTATAAGGTTCTATACACAAAAGTCACCAGCCATTCAGGCTATACAAGAACACAAAGCACGTAGCAAACCTTTAGAGGTACCAACAGCCCTGCCTTTAAAGTGATTAACTGAGAAACCAATATGGGTTCAACAGTGGCCATTAACAGAAGACAAACTGTAGGCTTTAGAACAGCTGGTACAGGAGCAACTAGATGCTTGCCATATTGAAGAATCAACCAGCCCTTGGAATTCTCCTGTATTTGTTGTTAAAAAGAAATCTGGTAAATAGAAAATGTGACAGATCTATGAGCTGTCAACAATGTTATTCAACCTATGGGCCCTCTACAATCTGGAATTCCTCTGCCTTTCTTTATTACCAAAAGGATGGCCTCTATAAGTAACTATAAGTTACTGATTTAAAAGATTTGTTTTTTACTATAACTTTACAAGAAAAGGATAGAGAAAAATTTGCCTTCACAGTGACTACTTATAATAATTCCCAACCTACTAGGAGATACCAGTAGACTATCCTTCCACAGGAAATGCTCAACAGCCTCACCCTATGCCAATACTTTGTAAGACAGCCATTGGAAATAATACATAATAAATTTTAATAATAAAATCTGACCTCAAGTATTCATGCACAAAAAAGTGTGCTTCCCTTTATGGTTTGTAATTTTAATTTTTATACCTGATATTTGTTCTTATTGCATATAACTTTGTATTAGGCTTAAAACATTCTTATTTAAACAAAACAGGGAGGTGCTGTAGGAATTCCTACCCCCAGTAGCCTTTAAGTTTACCTGCCCAAAACTCAAAAGCTTTTATACTATATATGATGATGTAAAGTGTGAGTTTGATCTCTTTTCCAGCTGTGGAATTCGGCTATTGTTCCTTGTTCCAGCAGAGGATTGTGATCTGTGAGTCTACTCCTAAATAAATAACCCTCTATTATACTCAACTCTGAGCTAATGTGGGATTTCTTTTAAGCATCCTTCTTCAGCTAATATATGCCAATTAAAACTTTTAGATGTAAACAGTATTGCTGGTATAATCACACATACCTATGACAATGTAAGGTCCTATTTACACTGACTTCAATACTGAGTAGAAGCCCACTGCCATTTTCCTTCATACCTAAGCTTCTTTAAGACTGCAATGGGTTTTGTTTATTTTTAAATTCTGGCCTTTTATTTTAACTATCTTTCCAAGGAAACTGTAACATGAAATTATTTTAAAGATGAGTTAACTACCTTGTGGCCTATGCCTGTTTTCACCTCTTAAATGCTTAATTTTAAGCTGGGAGGTGGTGGTGCACACCATTAATCCCAGCACTTGGGAGACAGAGGTAGGTGGACCTCTGTGAGTTTGAGGCCAGCCTGATCTCCTGAGTGAATTCTAGGACAGACTCCAAAAACAAGAGAAACCCTGTCTCAAAAAAGGAAAAAAAAAGCTTAATATTATTTGATTGTTTGCTAAATGAAAGAAGTCAGTTACCTTCCTCCCAGTCCCATCCTTTGTGCCAGCTCTGTGGTGATAAATACCTGGAGACTGGGTGAGTTTCTACTTTGGGAGGCTGCGATGTTATGAAGTAGACAAACAGGAAATGACATATAAGGGCAGAAGTCATAAATGAGGGCTGATAACACTCTCAGAAGGAACTTCAGTAAATTCCATGGGGAAGGACTTGGCAGTCGTGACACACTTAAACTCACTAATGGCCTCCTTGCTATGCAGACAAGTGAGCTGCCTCTACATTGCTCACACTGCACGCGAGAACCAGCATTATTTACACAGCCCACAAAACTAGATATCCCTAACTTACAAATGAGTCAATAAATGTAGTAATTTTTTATGATGATGGGGTGCTATAGGAATAGACTACAATAGAACAGAAGAACTGATGCATGTTTCAACGTGGGCACACCTTGGAAATATTTGGCAAAGTAAAATAAGTCAGTTAGAAACACCACATATGTAAATATAATCTTATGTTTACGAGATTACAGATATAAACCCGACATATGTATAGATATAATCTTATGTTTATGAGATGACTAGCACAGACAGATCTATGGGCAGAGTTGGCTAAGGCTTCTGGGTGGAAGAGTAGTAAGTGGTGGCAGCAGTTGGGTATGGTGCTTCCTTGGAGTTGACTAAACTATTCATTCTCAGGCCAAGGACAATTGCACATTGTCTTAGTTAGGGTTACTGTTGCTGTGATGAATACCATGATCAAAAGAAACTTGGGGAGGAAAGGGTTTGTTTGGCTTATGCTTCCACAGCACTGTTCATCATTAATGGAAGTCAGGACAGGAACTCAAACAGGGCAGGAATCTGGAGGGTGCTGCTTACTGGCTTGCTCCCCATGACTTGCTCAGCCTGCTTACTTATAGAACCCAGGACCACCTGCCCAGGGATGGAACTACCCACAGTGGACCCTCCTCCATCAATCACTAATTAAGAAAATGACCTAGAGGCTTGCTTATAGCCTAATCTTATTGAAATATTTTTTCAGTTGAGGCTCCTTCCTCTCAAATGATTATAGTTTGTGTCAAGTTGACATAAAACTGCCCAGCACACACATCTCTATGAATACTCTAAAGGTCATTTAATTGCCATAATCACCAATTTATTTTTTTTATTGAGACAGGATCTTGCTAAGTTTCCCTGAGTAGCTGGGATTACAAGTGTGTCCCATCACACACAGTTCCATAATTATATAATTTAATATCTGTTTTTCTGTGTATGGGAGGGGGATCTGTGTGTGGGTACATATGCTCACACATGTGTGGGATGTGTGGGTGCACTGTCTGTGCATGACTGAGGGGGATCTGTGTGTGGGAACACATGTGTGGGCGCACTGTCTGTGCATGGTTATGGAGGCCCAGGCCTGACACTGGGACTCTCCCTGGATCAGTCTCCACCTGATTCTCTGAGGCATCATCTCTTGCTTCCACCCAGAACTCATAAATACAGGGGAGTCTGGTTAACCACCTTGTTTCCAGGAGCCTCTGTCTCCACCTCCCAGCCATGGAATTACAGGCAACCTCAATGTACGTGTTCTCGGGAAACTAAGCTTCAGTCATCACAGCTGCAGACAGCACTTTGTCCCTGAGTCATTTCCACAGTCACATAATTCTACACTGTAAACAGCTGGCCTGTGTGTGAGAAAAATCTCAATGTGTAAAGCTGCTGTGTATCATTAGTTCCTATATACAATGCTCTCAGGCCAGTGTCTGACACACAATAACTGCTGCTCAAAGACTGGCTTGTTATTATTGATGTCATATAACAACAAGAGACCATTTTTCACTTGCCAGATTAGGAAATATTAAAAGCTTCAGTAACACACAGTAATGGCTAGAATATCTGCACTTGGAGTCTCCTTCGCTGTAGGTGGAAATGTAAATTTTGTTGTCTCATGGCTTTGCTTATCAAATAATAAATAGTCATATTTTGGTTCAATAATTTAAGAGAATTTCTCTCTGCTCCTTCTGGCAAGGCTTAAATTACCAAAAAGACCTGAAGAATTATTAATATGTGTCTGGTTAAATAAATGATTGTACAGTCATATGAGGAAACATGAGGCTGTAAAAAGGAAACATGGACTTTGTGCAATGAATTTACCTTTAAGATATATTACAAAGTAAGAAAAATTACAAGGCTTATGGTGGGTTGACATTACTGTAGAAAGTAATTTATGTATGTGATAATAGATGTTTATACACACATTTATATCCATATTTATGCTTATATTTATTTGCATGGAATTTATGAAAGGAAACAAAAGGGAATTAGTAGGTTTTGGAAACTCAGGTCAAAGGAAGACTTCTATTTGGTTCTACTTGCTTTTGTATTGCTTGAAATTCTGGCTTAAGTAAAAAACATACTTTTTCTTTTGTTGAGACAAATTGTCTTCAAGCTGATCTCAAACTGACCAAGTAGCTGAGGAGAATCTCGAACTCCTGATTCTCCTACCTTTATCTCTTGAGTGCTGGAATTATAGGTATATGTCACCATACTTAGTTCATGTGGTGCTGAGGATGATATCCAAGGCTTTGTACTTGCTGGGTAAGCACTCTACCAAGTAAGCTACAGCCTCATACCCAACAAAACATCACTTTTCAAATGAGGACATAAATTAGAAGAAAGAAGAAAGAGAATTGAAGTTAGCAGAACTCCAAAGCAAATGAATTGGCGTCTGGTAACACTTTCCTCAGTGGCACTGACTCTCACATTGACTAGGAACTTCTAATGTTCTGCATGCCCTTTAGTGCTATGAGAAGCACCTCACCAGGCAGAGCTCCCTCCTTACCACTTATGAACTAACAACAGGAACAGAAGCGCTCAATCAACAATGCTAGAGCTCGCATACTGGAGCTGAGGGCTGTGGTGGACTGGGCCACAGTGGTAACTTGACACCGACACACTGCAGCAAGATCTCAAGCTTTCAGAGCAGACCTACAGAGTGTCCCCATGCTTGCGGCCTGCTGCTGGACAGTGGTAGCTGAAGAGCTCTCGGTTTGGAGCTAGCTAATAGATCCTGAGACACAGAAGGTACCGTTCCTTCCCATACCTACTTAGTTTATCCATTTTTCACTAGGGGCATATCACTGGCAAGTTTATTGTTTGTTGAAATGCCCAAGAAAGTAATTGCATCCTTGGTTATAGCCTCTTAATGTTGAACATTATTAGCAGAATACATAATGGCTTGTGATGACATAGGAAGACTAATTTTTTAACATGGGCCTCATGTTCAATGACACTCTACATTCATTGTTTCAAGGCCTGACAGAGTCTTTCTTCAACTGAGTGACACAGTACAAAGTTGTAAAGGACTCCCTTTGTCGCCAGATATATGGCGATGACGTGATGGCTGACGAGAAGTGTGCTGTAGTTACCCAGATTATCTTCATGGTGACAGCTGATGCCTTCACTTCATCCAGTTTTTTTGATGCATCTTTTTTTTCCCCAAGATAGGGTTTCTCTGTAGCTTGGAGCCTGCCCTAGAATTTTCTCTGTAGTCCATGCTGGCCTCAAACTCACAGAGATCTGCCTGTCTCTGCCTCCTGAGTGCTGGGATTAAAGACATGCGCCACCACCTCCCAGCTCTGATGTATCTTTGCAAATAACAAATCAATGTGTATATTAAGCAAAGAGGAAAATACTGGGTGGATTTGATAACCCAACACTAATCTAGTAAGATCTATTTGTCATTGCCACAGTTCTTCAAACCCACCAAGGATGTCTATCTTCCATGCTTAACTCCTCCTTCAATTGTATGTAGGAATGCTGGATTCTGCTTACCCTGTGGGAAACACCATCATTGTGCTGCAAGAAGATATAGATGTGGAGAGAAGCAAGGTTTCTTAAACCAAATACTGAATTATTATGGTTATATATTTCACTTTATTACTTTCATGCAACACTAAGTATCATATAAATTGTCTGTGCACACGTGTGCGTGTGTGCAGGTGCACTTGCCCAGGTCTGTGCAGTAAAGGGCTCACATAGTACAAAGCCATCTTCCCCTTTTGTTCTCCACCTTACTGCTGTCTTTCACTGAATCTGGAGTTCAATTTCGTCTAGAATGGCTGGCCAGCAGCTCCCAGGTCACCCTGTTCCTTCCCCTTCTGTGCAGTACTGTAGTTACAGGTGTGTACTATCACATGCAGAGTTTTATATCTCCACATGCTGCTGGAGAGCTGAACTCAGGCCTGCACAGCAAGCACCTCACCCACTAAGCCATCTCCTGAGCCCTATCTTAAGAATTTTAAGAGCACCCTCAAGTCTTCTAAATATACAAGGTTGATAAGATATATCCCATCTGGAAATTTGACTGTCTCTGTTTTCAGATAGCTGGAGTTGACTCTGCTGTAGACATAGCTCACAGGTACAGTGGCAGCCCTGGGCATCACAGTAGACATAGCCCACAGGTACAGTGGCAGCCCTGGGCATCACAGTAGACATCGCCCACAGGTACAGTGGCAGTCCTGGGCATCACAGGAGACATCGCCCACAGGTACAGTGGCAGCCCTGGGCATCACAGTAGACATCACCCACAGGTACAGTGGCAGTCCTGGGCATCACAGTGTAGGATGGAGCCATGCCACAGGATCTCGGGTGCTCACTGTTACAGAGTGTTGATGGAGCACTGTGCTATTATGAAAGCCTCATGAACCATAAGAGTCCCTATAATTAAACTTCGGGATGATAGTGTTTTAAGATACTGGAGGCAACTTTTACCTGTTTACTAGAAAATTTCTGTGAAGGCTTAAGTTACTTCAATCTTTTAAATTTCATTAGTGATATGATAATGCTTAAATTTTAATCACAGAGCAAAAGCCTTGTTTGCTTTTTTTTTTTAACAAGGTTGTCATTTAAATGTGTTCCCCTTGCCCTTCACATGTATAAGAGTTTACACTTTGAATTGTGGCAATAAAACCCCATGTTTCTAAGGAGTCTTTAGTTGGCATCCTACATACTGTGTTTTGCTTTACTTTCTGTAGAATTTGCAAGTAGATGTTGTGTGTGTGTGTGTGTGTGTGTGTGTGTGATATCTCAGTTCAAAACAATGAACTTTTGATATTTTCAGGAAAATGGATGGAACTGGAAAAAAGGCTTAGAAAAAGAAACACCATGCTTTGTTTCATATGCAGACTCTATCTTTAAGTGTGTGTGTGTGTGTGTGTGTGTGTGTGTGTGTGTGTGTGCACATGCCCGAGTGCATGTGCATCATTAATCTATAAAGGAGATCATTAGAGGGGAGGACGAGGCTTTAAGGAAGAGGGGAGGGAGGAAAAGAGACGGTAATAGGATATATGAGGCATGAAAGCAGAGGGGCACCATTTGAGCGGGGAAGAGACCAATAAGAGACAAGGAGGCAAGAAAGACGGGGAAAGCAGCAGGGATGGAGAAAAATTGGAGTAAATGATAATGGAAATTTGCATTAAATCTCTATAATAAAATCCATTCATTTATATGCCAAATTAAAGATGTAGAATAATCAAGTCAAATTTGTTCTAAACTTATTTTTGAGATGTGGTATTTTAAACATCAAATCAGCAGGGGGAGCCACAAACACCTCCTTTGCTGTGTGAGGCCAAACTTGGCTGACCAGGGTTTTGGGTGGGGTCTAATTGTGACATCACTGTGGAAAGCATTTGTGACTTTGGGTATTCATGTTATTAAGTGGGTTTCCTATATAGACCTTTTTAGAAAAAAGAAGGAATCTGATTATAAATGAACATAGGCTAGAAACTGTCACTAGTGAGACATTCTTTTCAGTTCTTATGAACTGTCTCCTAGGAAAGGCTTAATCCTCTCTATCTGGAGTGTTCCCCCACCCACTCACCCACCCACACACCACACAGCCTGGGTTAGCAGCACCATTGCAATACACTGGATTTGGGGGAAGCTTTGTTTTCTTTTTAAAAATTGACTTTTATTCTTCTTTATTCAGACAAAACCGGGTACTGAAAATCCTTCCTTATTATGCATGTGTGTGTTTACGTCTATATATTTGCTATGGCTGTTGGCTGTTTATTGCTTTAGGAAGTAGAGATTGCGTGACTATCCACAATGCAAGAAAATCCTTAAGATGTGTCCAGAGCATTTGACACCATAACTTTACAGTCTGAAGCAAACCCACACCCCACTGCAGTCAGCAGCCAGGTCAAACACAGCCATGTAGGGGAGGCTAGGTTTGTAGGAAACTGACTAAATACATTATTCATTGTACCTTTGGCATCTTTCAGTCTTGACACTCAGCCTGGGAAAAGAAACTGTCTGCGTTTAATATCTCTGAAATACATTCTTCAGCACAGCACCATGGAGTGAGTGGTTAAGATAGGATCTGTGGCCGGAGCCTCCACCTACCAACTGGGTGCCCAGAAAAGAGCTCCATCATCACTAGCAGGTTCATAGCTGCGGGTCTTCACGTTGTCCCTCCCTCACCACTACACTGATCACCATTGCAGCTGAGATCAGCTTGAAGCCCCATCCCTCACTAGCTACAGTTTAACCTTGGGATATGGCTAGGTGATGGCAGAAAAGAAAACATCTTGATTTGTTGCTGTTTTTTTTAATTTGGACTTACTTAAAAATTGACTTAAAACATTTTAAAAATGTATATGGGTGCTTTGTCTGCATTTATGTAAGTGCTCCACATGCTGGGTTCCCTTGGAAACCAGAAGAGGGCATGGGATCTCCTGGAACTCCAGTTATAGATGGTTGTAGGCCAATGTGTGGGTTCTGGGAATCAAGCTCAGGACCTCTGGAAAAGCAACCAGTGCTCTTAACCACTAGGTCAACACTCTGGCCCTAAAATATTGTCACATTTATGAGTTTGTACTTTTACATTTTCTTTGTTAGCCATGCTTTCCCATATGAAATACATGTTGAGCTATCAGCTCCACCCTAGCATGGATGTTCTTCTAACCTTTTTTAGACATTTCATCACATTTCAGTTTTAACAGGGAAAACACAGAATAAAATCCGACCTCAAGTATTCATGCACAAAAAAGTGTGATTCCCTTTATGGTTTGCAATTAAAATATTAAAATTTAACATAGCAAATACATTACCTTTATCTCTGGGACTGCCAAAACAGAGGTGTACACTCTGTGACTTCAGGATATTGTTATTTAATCTTTGGGGAGTTTCATTTTCTCCTGTCTGTAGTATGGGAAAATTATTCAGTTCTGTTACAACTAAAATCATTAAATGCATAAGAGGGTGAAAATTACCCAATGTGTAAATAGCAAGCCATCAGTCAAAACCATGACAGATAGATAGCCAGCCAGATGGGTAGTCAGTGGCTCCTTATATCTGGAATCTTCAATGTTTTGTAAGCTATAATATTTGTTTTGGTTTTTGGTTTTTACTTACATCACTTTTGACTATAGCAGATGCCAAAGTGCCCTACCCTAAAGATATTACTTTGTTAACATTTAAAAATGCTCAACTTTAAACACCTTCTTAAGTATATGACAAAGCAAAAGTCAATTTTAGAAAACCCCAAGCCTCAAGCTATGCATGGCCAAATAACCTTGTGGAGGTTTGGGCATCAGATTCAGTGAATGCACACAGGATCCTGACCTGGAGCTCATGTGAGCCTCTGCAGGGAGAACCGGGGCACCTGACCAAGGCCAGCACAACCAATCATGATGGAATGTGGCTGCCACACCCACCTGCCCACCACTTGTCCCCTGGAGAGGAGCCAGTCTGTCTGCTTTCTTCTACCAGGCTGAATTCTGTGTTAGCTCTTCCTGGAAATCCCTGTGCTGGATCAGGCAAAGTGACAATACAGGCCAGTATAAACCAGGTTCACACTTATCAACAACTATATATGTGTATGTGTGTGTGTGTGTGTGTGTGTATCAACAACTATATATTTTTCAACAACTATATATGTATATACATATACATAATACCCATATATGTAATATTCAACTATATATATAATATAATATCCATATATATGCAGCAATATCCAACTCTTGAGTGCTTTTTGTGGTTGATTAGCCAGAGAGATCATTTTGGAAATGCATTATAAGCATCAGACACCCCTTTATTAATCTTATAAAATCTTACAGTTCTCTGAAAGTTACATGCAGAGGGGAGTTCGGTTTGGAGTCTTATCAAATCACATTCATATTTGAAACCGGGGTGTGTGGGTATTCTAAATAAAGCGGTACGAATTTCTGCACTTCTGTTTCTATGTCTTTTACCCCAATGTCACTTTTTAAAACTAGAGCTTCCTATATACTTCTCTTGGAGGTTGGCCACATTCTAGTTATGCACCCTGGCATATCTTCTGCCATTTCCAAAGTTGTTCTGTGGGGTTTTGCTCTTGTCAATTTTCAAGATTCGTTGGGAGCTTTGGAGCTTGTAATGACTGTAGATGATACACTGTTTAAGGATTGCAATGCAAGATGACACTGAGATATGGGGACAAAACTCATCTACAGCATGTTTAACTTTTATTTTATAGTTTTGAGAAAAGTGGGCTTATATTAAAACTTAAGGGGTGTGTGTGTGTGTGTGTGTGTGTGTGTGTGTGTGTGTGTTACAAAGAGTAGAGATCAATAAAGGGAGCCTGTTGGAGATTCTGATTTTTGACGTGGCTTCTCATTATTAATGGGGAGTTCAATGTTTATTTTCTTTCTAGTCAGCATCCTTTTCATTTAAAAAGTTACACGTATTCCAAGTTTTGGGGCAGACAGAGTATACGATGTGCTTTTATCTTCTTATTCTACATATATGTCCTAATGCACTTTGCAAAAGCTCAGTGTTCACCTGCGCAGAGTACACAACTCAATATCAATGCATCTAAAAAGTTGTACAGTGGTAATCATAATGGAATTCAGAATATTTCTGTCACTCCCCTCCCCCAGAGCTCCCTATCCCTTGACCCTGGGCCACCACTAATTTATTTCCTGTCTTTACGTAGGTTTGGAATGGTGCAATGCATGTCTTTTGGAATGGTTTCTTCCACTGAGAATACAGTATAGCTTATAATATTTGACCATGACCTTCTGCCTCTGAAGATAAATGTTACTCTTGCATTTCTTGCTGAATTAGAAAATGGAGTACAATTTTCATAAGGCAAAAATTAGAAACTAGTTAACACAAGTGGGCCTGTTCTACCACAGAAAGAAATCCGTATTGCCAATGTTAAAAACCAGACTGTGAAAGCACCAGGCGCCGAGCAGTATACGTCACAAGGTCCCTTTGGCTCGGGGTAAGGGGGCAGAGGGTACGGTGGAAAGGAACTCCGAATTTTAACAAAGATGATCCATCAAAGCGGGGGAAAGGGATCAAAGTGTTGGGCAGCTATCTTTTAAGAGCAAAACTTCCTCCCCTCGGAAAACTGATCCTTGAATACTTAACGTAAATCAGTGTAAACCCCTCCTCCGTGTCTCAACAGGGGTCCCTGGGGAGCGGGTTCCTCAAGGGTAAGCAAAGGAACTTAAATCACAAGCAAGCTTTCCCTCTTGCCCTTTCCCCTTCTTCTCTCTGGCACCGCTAAGCCTCGCTACAGTTTGCTCAAATATTTGGAAGTGAATTTAGAGTCCTCCCCCCAACTTATGATTTTATAGCCAATAGGTGATGAGGCTTATTTGCATATTTCCAGTCACTTAAGCAGCAGTGGAGTGGAAACCGTGTCAGACTAGATTCCTCCTCCTTCTCGGAGGAATTCTGCCCCTTCCAGCTGCCCTGCCCTCCCCCTTTAAAGGTTGACTTGCCCTGCGGCGCTCTACTGCGCTCCAGCCCTCTGGCGCCTCTTGCTCACCCCCTTGCAAGGCCAGTCCTCTCCCACCGGTCTGCCCGCGTCGCTCAGTTCCCGCAGCAAAGCAGAAGGAAGCGCCTGGAGATGGAGAGCAAAGCCCTGCTCCTGGTAGCCCTGGGAGTGTGGCTTCAGAGTTTGACCACCTTCCGCGGAGGGGTGGCTGCAGCAGACGGTACGTTTTGCGCGCCAACACGCCTCCACCTGCAGACCCGGCCGGGACCACTTCCTCTCCATCTGAAGATGGGAAGGAGAAAGTTGGAAGTGGCGCGCACTGGGGCTCCCGGGCGCAGCAGGGAAAGGGAGTCCGGGGAAGGGTGCCTGGAGTGGAATTCGGGAGGAGCAAGGAGAGACTCAGCCTCTGATCACGCTGTGGCGACCCCGGGTTCCCGCTTCTCTCTCTCTCTCTCTCTCTCTCTCTCTCTCTCTCTCTCTCTCTCTCTCTCTCTCTCTCTCTCTCGGATTCCCGCTCTGTCCCTTGCTCTCTCCTGCCTCGGGCCGTGGCAGGGAAGGGCCAGGGGTGTGATCGATGCGACGGGGGAGTCGTGGGGGTCAAACGCTGCAGTAGCGACAAGCTGAAACCTCCCCCATAGGGAGTGGGAGTGTTGAATGCAAGGCACGCGGGCCAAGGTGGCTCTAACTTGGCTGGGACCATTGGTCAGACTCCTCCGGAGGCGGGAAGAGTGAGCCGAGTGTGGTTTCATTAGGGGTAGGAGTGGGAGGACGCGTTGTCTGCATCCCGGCTGCACAGGGCACTGTCTCTCTCAGCGCCGGGCTAGAGCAGGGAGTGGGAGTGTGCGGTGGTGCAGCGTCCTGCACGCGTGACTGCGCCGGGGAGCGCTCCAGTCTCCAAGCTCTTGCGCTCCGCTTAGCTCAGTACCCCAGAAAGCCCAGCAAAGGGCGGATCCTTTGGTAAACGTGGCTCAGCCACCAGCACTCTGGGGCTTCTGGCTTGGAGGTTGCCTGTTAAGCACTCTATTCTTCAGCCCTCCAGGAAAGGCTCGCCCGAGGCGAGGCGTTCTGCTAGCTGAAAGCTTTTTTTTTTTAATTGTTTTTTAATTTATTTTAATTTATTTATTTTAGCGTCTCAGGGAGGTCGCAGGCACAACTGCTGTCACAAAGGCCCGTCACCTACAGGTGACAAGTTACAAGGCTTCTCTTTGCCTAGAGAAAAAGACTAGGGTCAGTTGCGAGTTTCTTTATGGCCTTGAAGTCGAGACCTGCCCACAACTGCGAAGCCTTGTAACTTGAACCTTGATTGAGCTAACAGAGCAGAGACTCAAAATGTAACTGAACCCAGTCATAAAAGGAGGCTGGTGTTTCCTTGTGTTGTGGCTGGTGGAATCGCCACAGAGGGTGGTGTCCCTTGGAGGTGCTCTAAGGTGGCACATCTGCAGCCTAATTCCAGTCTTAGTGGAGTCTGGGACTGCAGCTAAAAGCGAACTTTATTTCTGCATATAGTTGTAAATGTCTTTGGCGAGTTATCAAAGACAAGAGAACCCATCATGGGAGAAGGGCAAGGAAGATAAGAATCTTGGGCGTTTGGGAGCACTGAGATTGTGCCTTTCCTGTGGCAGGTTGTCTTTCTGCATAGTTTGGCATTCTGCTTAAGAAAATAGGAGCAAACTTTCAATTCATATTCCAGAAAGCACATCACAGTATAAAACTGCGTTTACTGTAAACTCCGTCGGGGTCTTCTATATCTTCAAGTTTTGCTAAGGTTTCCTTAGAAGGTCTGGACCCAGCTTCTCAGCTACTTAGTGTGTCACCCTTGCGGGATTAGCTGCATGGGTTCTAACATTAGGAAAACTGGCAAGACCCAAAGTGCCTGAGATCCTAAACTATACTTTAATTTAAATGGACACCCAAGTAATTGTGCAATAATTTTGGATTTTAGCCAACCCCCAATTTTCCTGCAATAAAATGTATTAGGGAATATTATGCCAAAGCAGATGTAAAATTATTCTCTCTGATCATCTTTCTGTTACCTCTACCTGCCTTTCATCGTGTGCTTCTTCTTTCTCTAGCCCCTTCTCTCGCAAATGAATTCACCTATGGGTAAGACGAGAAAGGCAAAGGGCAGCTTGGAGTGACCCCAACTTCCCTTTGGGCTCCTAGAGCTTCCTTGTTTGCTCTTGATTTCCTCCCCTCCCCTGCGAACAGTGTGTATGTGTGAGATGCATTGCCCTGGAGTGCCTTCTTCCCGGAGACTCGGAGACTCTGCAGCCTCTCCTGGCCCAAGTCAGGAGAGTAGAGAGCTAAGAGAGAGTGCAGAGAGGAACCTGCTCCCTGCTGCCCTCTTCCACCGTGCTCACTTACAGGTTAATATCAGAGTTAAATAACTAGTAATGACAACAGAGCAGCAAATGCCACTGGAAGAGAGATTGACAGGGGAGTGGTTGATTAATAGCTGCATTGAGAGGTGGGGGGAGTCAGATGGGGGAAGAGTCGCAATGGAAAGACGTTCAGTTTCTTTCACGGAGTGTATTTTTAGCACAGCTTCCCTTTGCTGCTACGTTGTAGAGGAGACAGTTATACTCAGTTGGCTGTTTCTGTTCTGTTAGATTGTCCAACACGTGATGTTGGCCTTTCCTTTTTCATCTGTTTGTTTCCACATTATTATCACCAAGGCTGCATCTTTTGGTTTGCTTGTCTTGTTTTTTTTCTAGTTTTTGAGGCAGAGTTTCTCTGTGTAGCTCCAGCTGTCCTGGAATTCATTCTGTCAGCCAGGCTGGCCTGGAACTCATAGAGATCTACCTGCATTTGCTTCCTTATCCTGAGATTAAAAGCATGTGCCACCATCACTCCGCTGGGCACATCCTTTTATCTGGGAAAATGTTCTGGCCATCAGAATGGTGGTTGGTGATGGATCTGGGTCACATATTGTGAAGAAGAATTCAATATAAACAGGTCAGGAAACATCATTTGAATGTATTAATAATTCTCTCCGCCCCACCTGTCTGTCTCTCTCTCTCTGTAGACTTTGTAACCTGGTAGGAATTTGTCACAGGAGGTCTTTGTCACACCCACTCTGCTTAGTTCAAACTTTTCCAGTTTCTGAAGGAGTAAATAATAGATTATAGCTTACTCTGAAACTAAGAGTTTGAAATTGGAAATTGAAAAATAAAAAAATTTCCCCTGTGCCTCCTCCCATCCATTCTTGCAAAAATCCACACCCTACTGTGAGCAGGGTGTGACTTCACGTACCTGTAAGGACCACTGAGAGTGTGTTTGTGAGGAGTAGCATGTCTTTAGTGCTAATAAACGTTAGCTTGTTCTTGTGGAATGAATGAACACTGGCTAGGTGGGAGGAGAGGGTGATCATAGGTGATATGTAAAGTTCACACTTCTGCCAGCTGATTCTTCATGCTTTTCCTAGTCTGTTCTCCTGCACTGACTGAATTACATCCTAGGCATAACACCAATTTTAACCTTTCAATGAATAAAGATGTCCTCACTGCTAACTGGCTCAACAGGCAAAGCCACTCTGGGTCTAATCCAGTGCCATTCATGGCACCTGCTCACTACCTTAGTGTGTATGTTCTGGAGAAGTCTGATTCTATGCAATACCACTCTGACCCAAGTTAATTTAATCTTGATATAGACGTTTACAGAAACCTTTAAACAGTAGAGTCAGATTCTTGGGTGGTGGGCTGTCTAAGTGAACGACTGTGAGTCTGGTCCTCAATTCCAGATAACCTTTTCTTGAAATCAGTAATTTCCTTCTGGGAAAAATTATTTAAAAAATTAATTATGATGAAAAAGCCCCAGTCAGAACTTATATTTTTCCATTTCTATTTCAACAAATCAATATAAAGGTTTTTATGTATAGATATTTCTAATTGTGTTTTTTCATATTTATTTATCTGTTTATTTTTACAAACTGATCACTGCTTTTCCTCCTTCCTCTCCTCCCAATCCATCCCCCACCTCCCCTTTGCGACCCCCATCAACTCCTCTTCCATTTCTATTCAGGGAAGGGCAGACCTCCCATGGATATCAACCAAACATGGCATATCAGGTTGAAGGCTGAATGAGGCAATTCATTGTGAGGTTATCCCAAAAGTCAGCACAGAGTCAGAGGCAGCCCTGCTCTCACTGTTAGGAGCCCCACCAGAAGACCACGCTACACAACTGTAACAGATATGCAGAGGGCTTAGGTCAGTCCCCTGCAGGCTCCCTGGCTGTCAGTTCCGCCTCTGTGAGCCCCTATGAGTCCAGGTTAGTTGAATCTGTGGGGTTTATTGTGGTGTCCTTGACCTCCTGGCTCCTACCTTTCTTCTGCACGGTTCCCAGAGGTCTGCCTAATTTTTGACTGGGGGAATCTACATCTGGGGAACTTATATTTTAAATAAAAGAATGGAACGGCCTTTTTTTGGCTTTGCTTTTGTTTTGAGGCAGGATCTTACTATGTTACCCTGACTGGCCAGAAATTGAGCATGCAGACCAGAATAGCCTTAAACTCACTGAGCTCCACCTGCCTCTGCCTCCTGAATACTGATATTAGATGTGAGCTCCCATTACCAAAAGAAGAAATGCCATTCTTCATTTGGCCTTCCCTCAGACCAAATGTTGATATGATAATTCAGACAGACTGTTAGCATAGCAAGCATCAACTGTCACGGTGCGAGTTTAAAATAACTGGACTTTTCTTTGTTGTCTCTATCAGCAAAGAAAAAGTAATTTCATATTAACTGTGCAAGAATTTTGTATTTCAGTTAGAAATTTTCATTTAAATGCCCACAGGAGGACCCTCCACCCAGCTGTTCCTTACACAGGCCACAGGGTCTCCTTGAGCAATGTCCACACTCACTGTTCACAGCCCAGTTTGTTACCTTGTCTTTAGGTATTATGGGATTTTTGTCCTAATTTTGGAACAAATTCAACATGACATTTAGGTAGTATTTCTTTTTATTACTCAATTTAAAATGTTCTTCTTTTCTGTCTATAAAAGGTGCAAACGCTAATTTGTTAGGTGAGCCACAAACAGTGTCTACACTGAGGTGTCTAAGCACACTCCTGGAGGCGTCAGGCTGCAATGTTGTTTTGTCTTTTCCACACGAAACTGACCAATTCATTTATTGAAATTATTTTCTTTCTTTTTCTTCTTGGAATCCCACACCCTCCAGTGCTGTGCCCATCTGTCTCTGAGAACAGGTGATTGATAGATGTAATGCTTCAGGGGAGAGAAGAGAGGCCAGGATTTCAAAAGACAACTGCATTGTGAATATAACCGAGTTCCGACTCTATGTACTTGCTGCTTCTTTACCTGCTAGCTTTTCTCTGTCGCCAGTGTCACTGGTCCCTTCCTCAGAACTCAACACTGCTCCTTTTCTAAAGTAGCACAGACCTCTCTATGGAACCTTATCCTTCTCTATGGCTCTTTGACTCAGCCTAATTTCATGTCTGTGATTATTATTCATAACAGGATAAATGTCTCTTCTTTGTTCTATACTTCATTTGAGCTATTATCTTAGATATTTAGGAGCAAAGATCACATAGTAAAGGAAACACATAAGCTTGTGACTTACCTACATGAACACATCACCCCGGTGTTTAATTCCGACATGTCTGTGTGGTTCTGACTGTCAGGGTAGCATTAATGTGCTGCATGCTTCTGCCTCTCTCCCCCATTCCTTCTCCTCTTCCTCACTTCCCTCCCCCTTCTCATCTTCTCCTCTTCTTTTTTCTAAAGTGGCCTTAATTTCCCAAAGAACCTAGTAAAAGGCAGCAGAGTTGGATGAGTGCAGAGTCACTGATCACATTTCCCAGTTTCCTTAGCAACAGTCACCTCAGATTAGCTGCAGCTCTTCTGCCACTGCAGTAGTCAGCCCAGGGTGCACCTGGGTAATGAACACTCAGGGGACCACCCCTGGAGTGCATCTTCTTACCTGTCTCTACATGCTCTTCTCCACCAATGCTTCAGGGACCACAGAGGGTGGGGAAGCACATTGATCTTTAGGATACTGAGACACTGTTCAAGAGCAGCAAGCACTAGCAATATGAAAATGTCCTACTGTATAGGCTAAGCAGTAGAAAGATTTGTTTGTGACTTTGTAGCTAACATAGAACTGACACTATTGTGGCACTCATTAACGTCTTCATGTGAAAATGTCACACACACACACAGACACACTCTCACACACACAATTCTTCCATTGAAAGTAAAATGAAAGTTCTCATGAGCAATCTACGTGATGGTGTATGAGTTCCTGTTTGTTTGTTTTTTCTAAACCAGCAATGGGTCCAGTGGTTGTAGGGAATCCACTCTGAGCCTTGGATAGGCATCTTGGCGTTAAACAGATTTTTTTTCTCGTGGAAATGTACAAAGTCATCCTTAATAATTTCAAAAATACCCATGGCCATTTCAAAGTAAGCAGCCATACCAGGACCACTAAACTGCCCAGTTCTACGTAAGGGAGACCATGGAGAGTGGCATTTCAGGAGCTGTTCAAGTCACCTTCTGATGTGGCAACGTGAGGATGGGCGTTGCGGGAGCTTGTCCCCTGGGCTGTTCAGTGGCGCCTGCTTGAGAAGCACTGATAATCAGGATGGCAAGATGGTGCAGCAGACTAAGGCCATATGCCAAGCCCAACAGCCTGAGTTTGATCCCCAGATCCCCCGTGGAAGAAGGAGAGAACTGACTCTCCTTCTTTAACATGTACACATGTGCTGTTCTATGCATGTGTGTGACACACACTGGATATAAACATAAGTGGAATAAAATTGAAATAAAGTCTGGCAATCAAACACAAAAGCCAGATTGTTGAAGGGGAAGACGAGCTATTGAGGCGGAAAGAGGCAGAATCAAGTGAAGCTACTTTACTTCTTTTCCTAAAATGCTTTCTAAAATTAAAGCAACTTCTTGGGCAGAATCACATCAATTAGGTTAAACACATGTAATATTCTTTTTCACCAACTAGTAAGGTTACCAGTGTTTTCCAGTTAGGGAGAAAGAAGAAAGCAAGCCTGTATCCTCAAATAAACTGAGAGCTTGCACATATTCTTGGTAGCAGGATGGACTCAGTGAGTTCCTAAGAGCTTCAAAGATCAGGGGTTTAGCAAAGCTCCTTAGTTGGACAAAGGCTTATAGCTGTTGTGAAACTCATTTCTTTCTAGCAATACAATCATTAAGAAATATCTCTTGTGTATTAGTTAGTAGAGATTTGCTGTGGGTGTGCACATGTATGCTTCAGTTACTGCTGATATTGAATCACTCAGCAACTAACCAAAGCATTGAATAATAACATCTAGAAAGGGAAATGCTTCCAGCCCCCAGATAATCGCACGACGAGTCCAGTTTCAATGATTGTACTGTTAGTCTTAGTGCATCCTTCTTGCTTTCCTTCTTGTCTTGATTTCTGCAATGTCAGCTTGAAATAAAAGGTTTCAAAGGTTTAGTTATAAAAAGGGAATAGCAACATCCTTAGCCATCAGAGAAATGCCAATCAAAAAAACTCTGAGATTCCATCTTAAACTTGTAAGAATGACCAAGATCAAAAACACTGATGACAGCTTATGCTGGAGAGGATGTGGGGTAAAGGGAACACTTCTGCATTGATGGTGGGAGAGCAAACTGGTACAGCCACTTTGGAAATCAGTAAGGCGATTTCTCAGAAAATTAAGAAACAACCTACCTCAAGACCCAGTAATACCACTTTTGGGAATATACCCAAAGGAAGCTAAGTCATACCACAAGGACATGTGCTCAACTATGTGCCTAGCAGCATTGTTTGTCATAGCCAGAACCTGGAAACAATTTAAATGCCCCTTGACTGAAGAATGGATAAGGAAAATGTGGTACACAGTAGAAAAAAATAATGACGTCTTGAAATTGTTGCAAGGAGGGGCTGCTTTCATCCAGGCCACTTGGCTAGCTTAGCCCTGAAATAACCACACAGAAACTGTATTAATTAAATCACTGCTTGGCCCATTAGCTCTAGTTTCTTATTGGCCAATTCTTACATCTTAATTTAACCCATTTCTATTCATCTGTGTATCAACACGTAGCAATGGCTTACCAGGTAAAATTCCCAGCCTCTGTCTCTGGCGGATCCATGGTGTATCTCCGACTCTGCCCTTCTTTTTCCCAGCATTCAGTTCTGTCTTCCCTGCCTACCTAAGTTCAGCCCTATCAACAGTCCCAAAGCTATTTTTTTATTAACCAATGAAAGCAACACAAAGACAGAAGGACCTCCTATACCATTTCCCCTTTTATGTTTAATCAAAAAGGAATGCTTTAACTTTAACATAGTAAAATTACAAGCAAGAATTACAGTTACAATATTTATAAAGATAACTCTCTATTAACCTATATTTCTTAATTATACATTACATTTTTAAATGAGCTACACAATCACAATACCTTAATCAGATCGGAAATACATATAACAAAATTGACCTTAAATTTGTATCAATAAACCAAGATCTATACCAGTGCAAATTATTCATATCTATATTATATCCCCCTTTAAATGTAAAAACAATTATAAACAATATTTGGGAATATGGGCGTAGTTTTGTCCATATTTCTTCCTGCTGATTGGGGGTGCTGTTAATCAGGTCTCTCATGGTATATCCTGTGTGCTAAGTTCATCTCAGTCAGCAGTTGGGCGAAGTAATTTTTTGAGGATGTTCATGGAGACCTTTCAGGGGGGCGTGGTCTTTCATACCATATTGGTCTAAAAGCAATCCTACACCATAAAATTTGCAGGCAAGTGGATGGATCTAGAAAACATCATGTTGAGGGAGGTAACCCAGACCCAGAAAGACAAATATCATATGTACTCACTCATAAGTGACTTTTAGACATAAAACAAAGAAAAACCAGGCTACAATTCACAATCCCAGAGAACCTAGACAACAAAGGGGACCTTAAGAGAGACATACATGGATCTGATCTACATGGGAAGTAGAAAAAGATAAGATCTCCTGAGTAAATTGGGAGCATGGAGATCATGGGAGAGAGTAGAAGGGGAGGGGAGAAGAAGGGAGGTGAACAGAGGAAAATATAGCTCAATAAAAACAATTTTAAAAAGTAAAAATGGAACAGATTTAGATTGAGACATGGATAGTGTTGCAATAATCTCAACTGTTCATTTCCTGAAATTTTAAAAGAGAAACATTCAGGTTTTATAATTTTTATAGTAAATAAGTAGGCTGTGTCTATAATTTGACCAAGAAGTAAATAATTTTCTCTAAGTTTTTTGTGGCCTGTTTCCTGAAAAGGGTCTGATTGTATTGGCACCATAACAGTTTTTACTTTCTATAATAATCATAAGGATTTACCAGCATTTGGATATATGTTAATATATCAGAAGCGAGCTCTATCATCTCTCATTATCCAGTTTAAGATTTACTGTGAAGAATGAAAGCTCCTTTACACCCAGATTCACTGTGATTTTACTTATTTATTTATTTTGGTTTTTAGAGATCAGATTTCTCTGTGTAGTGCTGGTTGTCCTGGAACTCACTATGTAGGCCAGGCTGGCCTCGAAATCAGAGATCCACCTGACTCTGCCTCCAAGTCCCACATGCTAGGATTCAAGGTGTGCCCCGCCACCACCCAGCTAAGATTTGCTGTAATTTTAAAAGGTTTGACTTTGTGTGGAAGATTCTAAGGACAGAAGGAAGAGGAAAGCTACCTCGGGGACATATTGACCATGACTCACACATGCCACGGTGTCTTTGAACATTCCACACAGCTCTTGAAATGGCTTGAGACAGCTCATGTTGCCATTAGGAGGGGAAAGGCTTCCTTGGGCTTTCAACTTTTGTTCTTTTAAAATTCTGATGGGGGAGTCCCTTCTTCAAATGATTCTGATTGTGTTATTATGGGTTCTGGGTTCCAGGTTCAAATGAGTCTAAATGTTATGTTATGATTGTGTTGTAATCAGATATTTAAAGAAAGCAGAATAGCTCACAGCATAATGAGAACCGTGCCACACAAGAGCAGGTTCCTCCAAGATGATGGGCTTTGAACTTGAAGTCCTGGGTGCTAGTCTACCCTGTCTTGAGACAAGATGGAATGAAGGAATTTCCACACAGTAGCTCACTTGAGTGAATTAAACGCATATCCACATATTCCCTAACTGGAAGGGGGCTGAAATAAAGGCTGGCAGTCACAGAGTGCTTAACTCACAGTTAAGGTCATCTCTGTCCTCTTTGTCCCTGCTGTCACTACTGCCATTCACATTCTCTTTCTCTTTTAGGGAGTGGGTGGTGAGTGTATGATGTTTCCATGCGTTCAGACGCACATGTGTGCGCGTGAACATGGAGGCCTGAGGTCAATGGAGGGTGTCTTTCTTGACCACTCTTTCACCTTATTCTTTGAGGCAGGGTCTTACAATCAAACCCAGAGCTCACTGATATGGTTATTACTGCCACTTGCTCTGAAGACCTAACCTCTGCCTTGTGAGGCTGGAAACCCAACGGGTCCCCACTCCAACCTAGCATTTACATGAGCCCTGGGATTCTGGACTCAGGTCTTCATGCTGGCACAGACGCGTATTCATTTTTTAAAAATATTCTTTAGAAAAATCAAGGGCATTGTTGGCATTGGCTGTTTGTGAACCTAAAACCTCTAAGTCCCAAATAAAACAAAATAACACCCAACCACGATTAATCTCTCCAACTTCCTTTCCTGTAGCTGGAAGAGATTTTACAGACATCGAAAGTAAATTTGCCCTAAGGACCCCTGAAGACACAGCTGAGGACAATTGTCACCTCATTCCTGGAGTAGCAGAATCTGTGTCTAACTGCCACTTCAACCACAGCAGCAAGACCTTCGTGGTGATCCATGGCTGGACGGTAAGATTGGTTCTGAAGGGGGCTAAGGTCAAGCAGATCCCAGTTCTTGGAAGCCTGTATCTGTCTGCTCTCTGACAGCTTTGTTCTGAGCCTGAGTAGAGGCAATCTTGGATCAAGGTAGGCCCTACAGTCCCAGCCAGGTTCATGAACTCTTCCCCTGGCTGACTCCCACCTTTGGTTTAGCACAGTGCCTGGCTGGTGCCCTTGAATCCTCTGTGGAGGTGGGAAGGAGATGTTTATAATCAGGAGGCTGTCATGGGAGAAGGTTGGAGAAAAGCCTTAGGAAGATAGTTCAGTCTTGCTTTATAGACAAATGCTTTAGAGAACAGGACCCGAGTTCTATTCCACCACTTAAAAAAAATCAGTAAATAAAAAGCAGGGCACAGAGTCACACTCATATAATTTCAGGGAGGCAGAAACAGAGAGATCCTTGGGGCTCACTGGCAAATGAGCCTAGCTATTGGGTGAATGCTAGATTGAGATCCCCATCTCAAAAAAGCAAGGTAGGCAGGTTCCTGAAACCCAACCCCTCAGACTGGCTCACTCGCACCC